>OMLF01013837.1:73030-136830 GCA_900302615.1 Holocentrus rufus | reverse complement strand
CTGTGCTAGGAGTCCTTTTGAATAGCAAGTTCTATCGTGCAATAATCTGTGTACTTTTGGTTTCCTTTGAAATGCTAATAAATAAATAAATAAATAAATAAATAAGGGCTTGCACAGCTCACAAAAAAAAAGTTATTTAGGATGCAAGGGTTGAAAAATAACAGTGTGCGCTGTGTGCAGCACTATCTAGCCTATAGGGGAAAGAGCACATATTATGTTTTAAAGGATGTCTATTTTCGACACCATTAGTGCGTGCTGTGGGTTCTCTCTTGTTCTTTCCACTGCTATATCAAATGTAAAAATAAACATCGAAATTAAAAAACCATGAAAGGGGTTAGAAAGAGGACAGTAAGGTGCGTGTGAGCGTCCATGCAGCTGTGTGATGACTGTGGCAGAAATAGGATGGAATCACGATAATGACCCCGCAGTATGTTTAGAAACCATAAGCTCCTGCTTCTTAGAAATGGTCCATGCACTACAAAGGGGGGACATGATTAATAGAGGCAAAAGCAAGGGAAGAGGAGCCTTTTAAATCTTTTAAACCCCACCACAAGGCTGTTCCCCCAGCTGCAGATTATTACAGGCGGACACAGGATTTATTTAACACTACGAAACAAATCTGCTTAATTTACGGTAGCCCTCTCCCATCCATGATCCCCAGAAGGATGGGGCTTTTCTCTTGAATTGATTGTGATTGTTTTGGTTGCAGTGTGCAGGATGTCCCTGGATTCTAGATAGCCATTACCATGACATGGATTTTAGGCATTTGCTGTATCTCACGATAACAAGATTGCAGTGGTGTTGTAGCTTTCCGAATGAGTCACCCAATGCCCCTGGAAGATGAAGTGAATTTGTATTTACTGGGCGGACAAACTCAAAAAGATTGGAACAAATGCCGTTGGCATTGTAATACATTCTTGTCATGCAACTCATGCAGTAGTCAAGGATTTCTTTTGCTTGCATGTTCTTGGTCTTTGAAATTACAAGACTCTGACTGGGTGACACTAACTGGCTTATATAACCTTTGTCTATGGCCATCCTCTCAGCGTTCCCTTTGTCTATTGCATCAATACCCTTTATCTATTGCATTTTTCCTCCAAAATGACTGCTCGGGATGAGCCAAGGTCTCGCTGTGGGAGGAATGGACGAGGACACTACAGATTATGAAAACTCAAAAATATCACGCTGGTTATGCAATCACATCAAGAAAACTGCATATAAGAGTTACGTGAAGACTCTCGGATATCTAATTGCCTTCCTTGGGAGAATTAAAGCAGAATGTGACTTTCAGCCTCCATGTGCTTTGTCTCTTGCCAAAGGAGTTTTAGTTCTCTTCCATGGCCAGATATTGGAAGAGAGATTTTTTTTAATCTGTGATTTTGTATAGAAGTAGAAACAGTGGGAGGTCTTTTGATATGGGTGCAGGTAGATAAGGGTATATTTTCTGGTTTGTAGCACATATCACTATTATAACATACCTGGGTATAATATCCCAAAGAAGCAGCATGGACCCTGAAATCCAGCAGCTGCAGGATTTCCATTTCATATTATAAATCTGAGCCTTTCTAGTGATAAGGTTTTTCCTGTCTATAGGATTAATGTGATTTAAGAGATTGCATTGTGCACCAGAAGTGTCATGCTGCACCCCCCTCAGTGAGCTACTTCACCTGTGACGTCCGGCTGCAGGCTGTGTCACAGTACCTGCTGAGTGAGCTTCCAGGCCTGGCTGGAAGACGGGCACAGCACCTGAGGGCGGCCCGGACCTGAATAATACATATCTCCAGCAGCTCACGGACTCACTTGCTCACTCCTTCGTCACACACTGCCACGGGCATCGGCAGCCATTATGTAACAACTGCAAAGGCCAGTTCCAGCTTAACACAGGGTCTGTGTGCCTGTATGGTCCTGGAGCTGGTTGCTACAGGACTGCTTTTTTGGACTCATTTCCTCCTGACTCCCTTATGTGTTTTTTGCATTGTGGGGGAATTGAATACACTGCAGGACAACAGGATTAAGCTGAAAAAAGAGATAGATTAGATATAGGAGAGGTTGCAATCTGTTTCCAAAATCCTCTTATTCGGATTGGACTCACTCCAGTGCGTTCATGCATGAGCCATGTGTCTTATGCAATCACACCAGTCAGGTTTTGTTTTGGCTGGCAGCGTGAAGGCCAGAGTTCACAGCTGCGAGAAAAAAGAGATGCTTGCGGGGATGACCTAATCCCGGTATCCGCAGGCGCTCCTTAAACAGCTAATGATGGGAATTGAGAAGGTGTGCTCGGGCGCTCCGAGAACGATGGGTAATTTTAGAAGCAGCGGAGACCATTGATGTGCCCATTAATCGAAGAGCCGTACGCTCAATTACAAGCAAGCACGCGGGCAAGCTGTCTGGCACGCACACAAAGTGGAGGACGCGTGTATTGGACACACGCACATGCACAAAGTGGGAATTGATTCCTCTCAGCTGGCTGTGTCCTCACCTTCATAGACAAGGAACCTCCTCGCTGTGCTCCATTATTCACAGCACAGGGCTGAATAAATAAAAGCACGCACAGTAAACACCCCTGATCCAGTGATGCAATGGGACACTCGCCTCAGAAAAGTACATTCTGTCCAACTCCTCTTCTTTTACTGCCTCTCTGCCACCCTCCTCCTCTACCTCCTCCTCCAATCTCCTCTTCCAGCCCCCGTGTGTCTCCATCTCTCCTCCTCTTCCGTGACCTGCCCACTTTTTCAGCGCCGTTTCCGCCCCTCCCCAAATCTAGTCTTAACATGATGAGCTGCAGAGCATGAGGTCATTTTTATCAGTATTTAATGGGAAGCCGCAACTCATTTATGTTTCCAGGATTCTTAATTTGCTCTGGGTAATAACCACGGAGTTATAAGGTGCCGCCGCCCTCCGTTTATGTATTAAGCCTCTCGATTACACTTGCTTCCTGTATCATGTAGCATCACCCCCAATATAGTGTAATGCTTCCATATTTAGCTCTGATATGATGTTCAGTTAGGTTTATTTGATGTAGAAAGCACAGTGGGAAAAGGTACATCATGTAGCTGCATGGAAGCAGGAACTGTCAAACATAGATTCTATATTCAATTATTGTTGCATTGTATTATTGTACCATTGATAATTGCTTTGCTTTTCATATTTGAAATTAGGCAAAATGTTAGCAAATAGAAATAATCTATTGCTCCATGGTTCCCTGGTAGCAAAACATACTGATAAATGCATTTTGCTGTTCCTTCCACACATCTTTTCCCTCCGTCCTCCCCCCCTTAAACACTCCACTCCAAAACACAGCTGCAATTTTGTGTCTCCCCTGGAGCACAAGCACTGCCATCTGACTGGAGAGCTGTAGACAAGACCTCTTCATCTGGGCTTGATGTGCCACTGGTGAAAACAGGGTGCTGAGAGCTGGGAAGTGATTTTTTTTTTTTTTTTTTTTTAAATGGACAGTGCTCGGTAAACAAGCCCCTGCAGGTCAGCTGTTTAACCTGTCTACTCGGGCCTGTTGGATGGCCCTTTGGTGAGGATAATGAGAGGGACTCTGGGTTGTGCACAGTTGTAGTCATTTGCGAGGGAAGGGAACTCCTCTGCCAAGTAATGAGCTCCGTGTTGACTGCTGCTGCCTCGCCTGCTGGACCTCACTGACACTCTCCCAAAATGGCAGCAGAGTTACAGGAGCAGCTGAGTCAAAAACTGAACATGTGGAGAAAACAACTACAACAACAACAACATGCAGTGTAGCTATTCAGCTCAAGTATTGCTATAAATACTAACCCACAGTATATAAATTCTTATCATGTTTACGTTTGAATATAGGTCTGATATGTGCATGAACACTGTCTATGAGCAGATGGTCTCTGGTTACAGAGATACTGGAGCTCCAATTCCTCACATTTCTAACAAAATTGTACCTCCGGCAGTGTGTTATTTGTGTTCTTAAAATGGAAAAGTAATCGCAGCAGCTGTATTTGAAATGACTGCAGCCGAGCATCAATGCTTTAAAAAAAAATCCATCTCACATTATAGATAGCATCTTCTGCACATTAGGTGCTCTGGAAAAATTGCTGTTGTGAATCTCAAACAGGGAGGCAATGTGTGTGAGTCACAGGCTATTTAGAGCTTTTCCCTTTGCCTTCTCCAGTGGACCTCATCTTATTGGCAGGGTGCAGGAGCTTGACTCTTATTCCTAAATACAGGGGATTATCGCTGTTTTTTTTTCCACATAGTTAATTAGTAGAGAATCGTTTGTGTTCTTTGGGAAAAGCCAGAGGCGGAATAAATCAACTCCTTTATCTTTGCCCTGAGGACTGGGTTAACAGGTATTAGTGATATAGACTGGGAAATGCCCTGTCCGCCCATTACTAGCTCTATTACTCTCTCTCTCTCTCTCCGACTCTCTTCCTCTCCTTGTCTGTCTTCACAATATTAACCCTTCATTTGTTTTGTCCATCTCTGCAGAACACTTGATGAGTGGATTTAACATTTACTAGAGACAGCTTTAAATAAATTTGTAATAGGTCAGCGGCCTGACAGTTTCACCTGACACAGGTAATTATACACAGTTATTCCATCAGCGCTTGTAATTACATTAGTGACAGGTTTGATTAGTGAGTGCCATTAATTTGTGCCATACCTCCTGTTTATATCCATTGTTAATATTCAGCTGCCTTTGTGTAGGTTGACACCGACGGGGGTTCAAACCTGACATGTGAAAAGTGTTGATCCCACCTTTGGTTTTACAGTCTCCACAACCACTATGGAGTCTAATAATAAAAATAGATTCGATCTAAATCCTCCTGGTGCTTACTGAATTACTCAAGCTGTTTGACCTGCAGGGGTTCATCCGTGATTTAGAGTCGTGGTCTTGGCTGTCAAAGCACCCATGGCCAAAGCAAAGCCTGTTGCTAAGCGATGGAAGAATGAGATGTGATAAGATTACAAACACCATTGCTTGTGCGGAAGTATCCATCCAGCCAATCCATGTGGGCCCTTCCCACTGATGTGAATGTAGCATGAACTTCTTTCATTCCTACAGATGTTGGGCGCACTTGTGATCAAGCATAAACCTGAATGCGTTGCCAGGGAAACGGGGAGCATTCCAGACACAGGCTACACAAATATTATTGTTAAATTTTTTTGCTCTTGTTCCCAAGGCCATTGCTGCATCGGCACATTTCAGATTTGCAGGAGTCAGAAGAAACCGATGCCACAAGGAGGGCAACTTGATCCCTGATGAACTAAACACCTCAGTTAGTTACTGTTGCCTGGCCTAGCTCCCCTACCTTATAAATAAACACTATTTATCTTATTTATTTAGAACTGCTACATTATTAATAAAGCCTTGGTGCAATCTATCCCCAGTGTTTATCTGGACGACCAACACCAGATGTAAAAATGTACGCATCAGCCAATTAACACCTTCAAGTGAGAGAATAAACCATGGATTCATCTGGAGGCTCATTATCATGCACACATATTTACATAACCCCGCAGTGTTTGACAAACCAACATTGTCCCAGCTGCGTGGGGCACAACAGTCACCAAAAGTATGGCCAAAAAACAAATCACAGCTTCTTCGTCCATGTGATGTGAACAGAAGGTTGTGGACCCAGCTGGAAGTCTACTGTTTGCAGCCAGCATGCAGTCTAGTTGCATCCAGCTGTGTGTGTTGTGTAAACCGCTCAGCCCTGAGACAAGAGTATATGTTTACCATGCCTGCAGAGAAGCCAGGTGGTGCATAGAAAAGGCCTATGTAAACATCACATCATTTACATCGGTGCGATCAGGCCTCATAAATGAAAAGATGACGCAGAAATCCTCATAGGAGTGAAATAGAATTAATGGCTTTCGCTAAGCCGGGTCTGCTGTTATTCCATACGTTATCATCTGTGAAATATGATCAGGTCATTTCAGGGTAGGAAACGGCTTTATGACTGAAAAGCGCGAGTTAAAAGATCCATTACCACTTTAGGCAGAATGATGCCAAGCCTTAAATTTCCACTGAACGATGCTGCCACCACTCAGTGATTAATTATTGGTGGTGTTGGGGAATCCTGCTTGCCTTGGCAGACAGCTTTACTGTGAAAGAGAGCCGTTCTGTCACATTTCTACCCTTGAATATTTAAATGTATGCTGATGCATTATGGAATAGGAAAGTCCATTTGGTAACCAGTGTTTGTTTATCAGTCCCTGCGAGGCAGGGATTTTGTAGCGGTGGTGGTGTTTTTTTGTTTGTTTTTTTTTTGAGAGCAAGAGACGATTTTCTCTGCCAGAAAGCGCTATCTGAGCAGGTACGGGGAGAACAAGTGAAGGCAAGGCCACCACAAAGCCGCCATAGAGCCAAAACAGTCAACGAAAGGCCGCAGGCAGTTGCCAGGCAACACTATCCCTATCACAGCAGGAAGTGGAGTTGAACAGAACATTAATCACTTTGAGCTCCATCTCGCCAGTCACTGTGTGCGTATACAATGCTCTGGTCAGACGAGACTTCAGGTTTCACATCACAATGAGTCACGCTGGTTCTAACTCAAAAATACACACCTCTTCTTCCATCAGCGCATTTCGCCGGCTGGCAAGGAAGCCAACTTTTCAAGTGCGTGTTTCCGAGACTAATGGATACCACACAAGTGCATTTTTGTTCACTTCATTTCTCAACTGAAGTCCATGATTGGATATTGTTTCATAGAGTTAAACTTGTTTCAAAGTAGGATTTCAATTGTACTTTGGGACATTTCATTTGGCGCTGACCATCAGTGGAGTAAATCCCAGGTGATATCTGCCTTTGTGCTGCAGTATTTAATTCACTCCATTTCTCATTACAGCAGTGAGTTGAGTTTGCAGCAGTTTTCCTTCCTCTGACATCTTTTTGTTTCACTTGCCAAAACACATTTTCTCAAGGCAACTCGGGGAGATTTTCTGTAAATACAATGTCTACTCCCCCGCCCTTGTCTGTCTCACACAGATGGGGCTCAGCATTGCAGCAAAAGCAAATACTGAATTTATTTTAATGTCTGCTTAACGGGCGAGATCGATGTGAGATTCAAAGCGCGGCAAGTCACGAAAGATCGTCCTCAACCTTCTGGTCTGCTTCTTTTCCCAGTCATAGCTTGTTTCTTGGTCGGCTGAGTTTGACCTGTGGAGCAGGCCTTGGGATCGGTGGTTTGTGGTTGAAATACACAGGTGATAAAGAGGAGGGGGAACTGATATGATGGAGCTGTGATCCAAAGTAAACTCTGCTCCAGTGGTTGCCAGATTTCAAATGATCCTATCCATCCTGTCTATAATGTCTCTAGTCTACAAGCAGGATGCCTGTCACTAATCTTCACTAAACGATGTATTAAATCATTTCAAATGGTATTCTGAGTAGGAGGCTGCTTTGGTGTAGTTGCCCATTGGCAAGGTACTCTCTCACAGCTTTGCCAAAGCAAGGCTCACTGCAGCAGCTCTGTGAATTGAGGAAAAAAAAAAAACGGCCTGAAATCTCAAAAAGCAGCATGTGAGTGGATTCCCTTGAGAAAAGATGACAAGGTTTTCCCCGCTCAGAGTAGCCACTCATAAACAGATATGGTCATGTGCATTGTCAGCAAGTTTCACATGGACTGGCGGAGGATTTGTTATTGGAAAGCTGTGTCAGGTAGGTGATGCCTGCATGTCTACCTGTGGCACGGTGTCAAAAGTGGGCAGTGACTCAAGCTGTCATCCACCACACGGTTCGCTGATGTTCATATTAAGCTGCAAATCCCCGCAAAGGTCATCTGTGCTAATCAGTAACTAAATACCCACAGAGATAAATGAATATTAAGGCGAGGTTCATGTGTCAGTGACTGTTAATAGAACGTTTCTTGAAACCATGAGTGTGTGGCAACTGTGCTGCAGAGAACTGAGGCACTTAAATATGTCCAAACACCACAAAGTACTTAAAACATTAGATTCCGAGAACTAATCTGTAGTATTTATGATAATAAAAATAATGATAATACCATAATAATTTGTATGATGCCTTTCAAATGGATGCAAAAATATTTACAGACTGTGAGAAGACCTATTGTGGGCAGCTTGTGTTTAATTACAATTACAAGGTCCTGCTGCAATCTTGTAATAATGAAAGCAAAGAAAAATGGCTCTGTGTGTTAAAACTGCATAAAAGCTACCTGTTCTGTCAATCACAAATTCTTCAAAGCAGATAATCCAACTACAAATCTACAGATATGATTCCTCATTCTATGCACTGGGGCCATGCATAAACAGAACATAACAATCTTTATGAATGAGAAGTTACTGTACATGTATGGAGAGAAAATAGAAATGAGAGTCAAATCATGCAGTGACAGCCAACATATTCAGTTGTCAGATGGTACAGTGAGAACCGACCAGAAAGAGGAGAGAAAAATGTGTGATGGCTTAGCATGGCCACATTCAACCACATGCAGGTGCAGCCTGTGCCCTATTTTTACCAGGCACTCATACAACACCACCTGGGCACCTTGTCACACCTTAGCATACAAAAAAAAATCTTACATAAACATGGCCTCAATCCCTAAATTTAAAGCTGGCAAAAAAGCAAGACTGAGCACTGAAGTAATAAGAGGTTTGGATAAAAATGGAACTGTTAATGTTGTGTTTTCAGCACACCAGAAGTCCAGCTTGCCACATATTACAAACACTCCATACACTAGAACACTAGGACCAGTGATCAGATTTAACAATATTTAACATGAATGGTATTTCTAAGTTACTCTTATGTTAACAGGTATTTAAAGTTACTTTTACATTTCAACAGTTACTGGCCCTCAAGGCAAACTGTAGCCCTTCTAATAATCCTCTCACTGTTTCATGTCACATTGAAAAGGAGGAGGATGGGATGTTTGGTTCTGAGAGGTCAGTCACAGGTGAAATGGGATTAAGGGCTGCTTTGATTTGACCAACATCACTGAATACACTGCAAGGAGCTTAACTACTGCCACTACTGGTACTACTATTGCTACTATAATAATAATAATAATAATAATAATAATAATAATAATGACAACACAATTTAGACACAAAATAACTACACAAAATTGTCAGATGCCTATCAACCTTTAAATATACAACGCAAGAACCGTCAGCTGCTACAGACACTCATGCTTCCACAAATGATTTCTGCTTTGTATTACTTCAGTTTCCAGCCCGGTCCTGGCTGAGCCCGCCGTTTCATTCACAAGCTCTGAGGCTTTCAGGAGCGCTTCTCCGCACCGCATCTTTCTTGCGGACACTTTCAGCAAGAGAAGACGGCGCCTGCTGGGCTCGCCTGCCACAGCGCACGACCTCTGCTGAAAACTCACGTCAACCACTGTCGGCACATTGCAGCAGCAGCAGCGGCAGCAGCGGCGGCGGCGGCGGCGGCAGCAGCAGCACTGCATGAAGCCTGTAGCGGGCCTATAAGAAGCCACAGGGAGTCTTGTCGGCGAGAGACTGCTCATGCTTAATTATCTCCATGGCTGCTGATGAGACTCGTCAGGAGTCGGATCTGCTCAAAATGCACCGATTCTCTGCAGAAGGCGAATGTGAGGCTGCGTGTTTATGTTCGCGCTATGGTAAATGAATTAATTCATTGATTACAACCCGCTCTAATAATTGAACGGCAGTAGGTAGGCTAATAGGACGTCTGTTGTCTGAATTTTACGTAAGCGGTTTTTGCGTAATTTTGCACCGGGTATTGGATGCCGTGTGAACCAGGATTATTTTATTTGGCGAGGATTTCTCCACTTCTCCCTCCTCCCTGCATCCGTTTGTTGTCCTTACACCAGACAGACAGACTCACTGAAGGGACTAGCCTATTTGTATGCTGCAAAACTGTAAACAGACGAGGAGCTATTTTAATGAAAGAGATTGCTGCATCCCGACTGAAGGTGGGTGGCTCTCTCGGTTGCCTTCCTCATCACCCAACTCACATTTTCATGTAGTGCTCATTTGTTTTCGAAGGTGCATTGGTGCAATGCAACATTTACATAGCTCCTTCAGGAAAATGGCCCAGAACATCGCAGACTGGCGCAAGGAACTTATTGCATGATGGAAGGTTTTATTTAATTGATGTTTTTTCCCGTTCTCTTTGTTCTATCGGTTGTGTTTATTTGCGTGCGCGTGAATGGAGAGAAAGTCAATGTATGTCTCGTAAGAATGAATGCACATGAGTTAGCGTGAGTACCGGGTGCGTGTGTTTGTGTTTGGAGGACACGCATATAGCAAAGCAGGGAAAGTTTGTGTATATGCGTGAGAGCAAAAGAGAAAAAGAAATTGCATGTCTTGGAGTATACATTTACGCGTGTGCCTGTGCGTGCGTTTGTGTGTGTGTGTGTGTTTACCAGGCACGATAACAGCACTGTTTATTCATCAGCCATGTCTCATGTTTATTTACAGACTTATATTAACAATGCCTGGGAATCCTCCAGCTGCTGTCCCATGCTGTTTTCTGAGAACGGGATCGTAGTGAATTTCTCTTGGAATTAGATAAACTCCCAGCATGTTGCAGCCTCCCAGCAGAACAGGTGATAGCCTGTTGGAAACATTACCTCATCTGAGAAACCGTTTGAGATGGGCTCTCTTCCTGGCCGCCTGCATGGCTCTCCTCTGGCTTCCAGGGGCAGCAGGATCTACTCTAAACTGCCACAAGACCTGCATCTGCGCCTCCAACATAGTGAGCTGCTCCAAGATGAATTTAACCACAGTTCCCACGGGCTTACCGCTCTACACTGCTGTGCTGGATCTGAGCTATAATGATATAACACGACTGCGAGCAGAGTGGACCCCGTACAAGCTGCAGAAGCTCCACAACCTCCTGCTCAGCCACAATGGTCTCCACTTCCTCTCTGCAGAAGCTTTCGTATATGTCAAGCACCTTCATTACTTAGACCTGTCCTCCAACAACTTGCGGCAGCTGGATGAGTTCATCTTTGAGCCTCTGGTCAACCTGGAGGTCCTCTTGCTCTACAATAACCACATTTCCCAGATTGATCGCTCAGCCTTTGTAGGCATGACTAACCTTCAGAAGCTCTACCTGAGCCAGAACCAAATCAGCCGCTTCCCCCTGGAACTGGTCAAGGACAAATCCCGTCTGGAGAAACTTAGCCTTCTGGATGTGTCCTCCAACAAGATCAAGGTCTTACCCATCGACGAGCTCCAGGTGCTGCCTGCCTGGATTAAAAATGGCCTCTACTTCCACAACAACCCTCTGCTGTGTACCTGTGATCTCTACAGCCTCCTGGCCCACTGGCACATTCGAAAGCTCAACTCCGCTTTGGACTTTAAGGACGACTACAAATGTGTCCTTCCTGGCCCCCAAAAAACCCAAGTTGGTGTTTTTGATCTCAGTGGTGACCATATGAACTGCAGCACGTTCAAGGAGGCTGACCAAGAGGCTTTTCTGGAGCAGACACTGACCCTTGGCTGTGACACTAAACGCAGGGACATGTTAAAGACCTGGATGATGCCCGGCAATGTGGTGGTCACTTCGGGGGTCAACCAGACAGCCAAAGTCTTGGAAGATGGGAGTCTCCAGATCAGTTCCGTCAAGCCTGAGGACTCTGGGACCTACACTTGCTTTGCAGTGAGTGAAGCCCTAAATGAGACTCTCTATGTGGTGGTGAAGGTTCACAACTTCACCATGAACGGGGGTGGGGAGACCCTGAACACAGCCTACACCACACTGGTGGGCTGCCTGGCTAGTGTGGTGCTGGTGCTCATCTACCTTTACCTGACGCCATGCCACTGCTTCTGCTGCCCCAACAAGGGTAAGGCCACGGGCGAGGACAGCATCCACTCCTCCATGCTCAGCGTGACACCCACCCACGAGGACCCAGCGCTCAAGGCCGAGCTCAACAGGCACGTGGCGTTCATAGACTCCAAGGACCTGCAGGGTCAGAATGGCAAGCTGAACCCCAATGGAGATGAGGATGACGACGACGACGATGACGATGATGATATGGACGAGGAGGCCGGCTCGCTGGGGAAGGGAAGGAGGAAGAAGTCTGTAGCAGAGTCCATCAGTTCTGTCTTCTCAAACACTCCCATGGTGGTCTGAGGTATGACGGGACAGGCAAAATGGATGGATGTCACATGACTGGATGTCTACGGTGCAACGGGAGCCATGTTCTTTCTAGTGAACCTAAACTGTGACTGTGACCTTGCAGGAGAGAACAGAGGAAGAATGTTCATCTGTAGTAGTTGAGAAGTGAGTTACACCCAAAGGGAGTCATACATTGACTGGCTTGTTGTCTACAAGGACAATAAACAGGACTTTTCCAGCATTTTAATCTGTAGCACTTAAATATTCATACTGTGAAAGGATGGCAGCGTACATGGACAGTAGAAACTAGTCTTTTGGGAGTAGAAGGCAGAGGCTGTGTTGCTGGATAGCAGTACTCAGGAAGTGATACATTAGATTGCTAAAGCGGGGGAAATACGATACAATGCAGTTAGATTGAAATTAGACTCTAAAAAGAAAATAGTTCACACATACGGTATATTCAAGCCATGAGCATGAGCCTTGCTGACTCATAATTATATTTATTACAAGGACTGGACTAGACTAGAGTCTTATGTAAACAGAGCATAAGTACATTCACCCCTCCTCTATCAACACATGGACAGAGAGTTCGAAAGACAGACTGATATCAGCAGGTTATGAATATTCGTCATTATCCTTGAGTCATAGTCATAGAGACGCAGCATGCCCTAAACTAACATTATATGAGATCCCAGACTAAAATGACCTTTGTGAGTGGGATAAAAGAAACATGTATTTGAACTGGGTAACTCTGTTAGATATTTAGTAGTTTATACTGAGATAGTGGTAGGACAAACACTATATTAAAAGTCCATTGCGGGTCATTTGCATCCTGCTTCATAGCTAATACTCAGACTTGTGCTCAGTTAGATGTATTTCATGAGATTGCTCCTTGTAGTTACTCATAATCATCATGTCTATCTATAATGATAGGAGAGTTCTATTTTTTTTTCCTTTGCTATGTTAAGGGATCAATTTAAATAGATTTATGGCATTAAACAGCTAACCAACGCAAGGAAGGCCATCGTTTATAATGAATTATTTATCTAAATGGTTGCCTATTAGTTATTGCACATCTATATTATAACTCAAAAGACACTTTTTAAGCCTTACACACAAACATGGAATGCGTCCAGGAGAAACACAGTAGTTACAGGGAAGCATTTTGCTTTGATTAATCGTCAACATATTGTCTCGACTCTGTACACAGGTACCATGGCTTTGACAGGGAGGATTAGGCTTCTGTTTGTTGTCCACTTACTGCAGAATTTGACTCCTCCTCTTGGGCAAACCATAGCATTTGTTTTTTTTCATCAGATTACCAGGAAGTTAAATATCAAAGCAGTGCTTCCTGTGTGTAAAATGTTTTCCTTACACAAATCCCTGATTTAAATGTACATTATTAAAAAAATGTCTTGGTATGATGCATAAATCATACAGTATGTAGTCAATTTAAGTATTTTAGCCTCTTGCATTTTGCTCATATGGAAAATTCCTGCTATAACACTGATTTAAGACATAACCATCTTGCCCCATAGTAGGTCGCATGTGATGTAAATTGTACCAGCAGATAAACATAGAGTCTGCCATATTACATAACCACCTGGGTTTCTTTCTGAAGATGATGCCTGTGAATAATATTTATGAGATGATACATTATATGAACCTGACAGGAGAGAACCTGATCATGAATTTAAATTAGCAGCCCTGTGCACCACGGGGGAATCAGCGATTGTTTCCTTCAGAGGGTTCCTTGCTTTCTCCAACATTTATCATCATATTCCCATTCCGGTTAAGTGATTATTTTCTACTTTGAATTGAAATCCCCTGTGGAAATGTATGCAGACACCTCGTATGTTGTGCATATTGAATGTTTGAAGCAGGCGGCTGCATAAACAACAAAAAAGAGTGTTTCATTATACTGTGCGGGTTTCGTTTCATGACACAGGAAGGTTAGCCATGACTAAATGCTAATTTCATCTTTTGATGGGAAGAGTCCTTTTCCTGCCTTCCTTTTATTTGTTTTTTTTTCTGAGCAGGCGGGGATAGGTGTGTTATCATGACTCACAGCAACACAAAGCTATTCGTCCTGGCTCCCTGTGCATTGACAGCCTCAATTCAACCTGGATATGTTCACTTTGTTTGTGTATCTCTGTCATTACGGGGCTGCCCTTACTTAAATTCAAAAGCAATCATTCAGCCAGGAAATGAATGTGATGCCCTTTAAGTAGTCTGTAATTTGTTTATGAGGGTAATGCCTCCAGCTCTCACCATTTGTTTTCCTACTGAGTCATCTGGATGGAGCGTGTACTGAAAGAGTTTATCATGCGATCGAGCTTTACCATTCCAACAATTCTTCAGCTAAGGTGGGAATTTTGTTAGTTTGAAAATCACACACTTTTCCTTTTAATGTGATTAGTTCAGCTCTCAAATGTTAATATGTACACACTGTGGGTGCCACTGGGTTTTTATGTAAAATTACAACATTTTCCGGGACCGACGGAGTGTACACAGTTGCTGTGTGCGCTGCAGCTTCTCCTGTGTGGGAGAGAAAAGGAAGTCACACTTATCAGAGAGGTGGTGTGTGTGAATCACTGCACTCTCTCACACTTCGTAATATCAGGTAGAGGAATACAGAGCACCAAAAATACTAGAGGACACAAATAAAAGCCACATCTCAGCATTATTATTAATGATCGCAGCTGCTCGAAGAACCTGCCCCATTTCATAGACTTGATATCACAGTTTTAAGCCTTGAGTTTTTCCCGTAGGTCTTCAGATCCTAATTGAGCCGCTTATCAGTCAAAATCATCTCAGGGGTAAGGGCCTGGCTATTGAAGGCAGCATGTCAAGGTAGTAAATGTCAGTCAGATAACTAAAACCCTGGAAAAACAAACTGTGGGAAGAGATAATAGGTCTTAATGCAGCACGCCTCTAACTGACAGATCTCCAAGGAATAGCATGTGTTTGCCATGTACTAACCCAAAGTCCATCAAACTAGAAGCCGCTGCGACTAATAGGTGGCTAATTCCTCTCTGGCTCACCACTCAAAACACACAACACACAACACACAACAACTGCAGATCTGTAAAGAGAAATACTAAGTGCTTTTGTGAGGGTCATGATGTACTGGAAAAGAGTGGCTTTGTACTCTCCAAAGCAAATTTGCCTTCCTATATATATCTATATATATGTATTAAGACTCACTTTTCTGTGTTCAGTATTGATGAGTTGTGTACTGCTATGTTCTACCAGTGTACTAACGGTATTCTTGTGTAATCCAATGTTGTTGATCATTTTGCATTTTGTCTGCTGCCGTGCTACTGTCAGTTGTTTCAGTGTTTACCCCCAGTCTTGATATCAATGTGGATTTTCTAAGTAGGGGAGATGGGTTGTTTTTTTGGTTTTTTTATTTAAAGAGGATGTATTTTACATTTGACTGCTGTAGATGATGGTTAAACAGAAAATATATTGAACATATATTGAAGACTGCCTTAGAAGAGTATGTAATCTTATTCCCAGTTTCATATCAAAGTCATTAATACATCTTATGGGACAGTGCGTATGTAGCCACCAGTGATTTTTTTTTTTTTTTTTTTTTTTAGACAGCACTTGACTTTGCCCGTAAAGCCATAAGGAAGGCAAGATAAGGAGAAGGCACAGTGCAGTGCAGCACCAGATTGGAGGCTGTGGCGGGTGATTTCCAGGTGACTCACCAGTGGTTTATTCTGGTGGTGCCGAACAAGATGCCAGCTCAGGATGAGGAGGAGTAGTCGTATGATAAAAGTCCTCAACACTTTATGGCCATTCAAGGAACATTTATTCTGTAATAATCTGTAAGAATATTATAATGATTTTCTCTGAAAAGTCAGAAAAAAAATGTCAACACAGTGGGTTTTTGAATTGGTCTCAGGGGCCTAGGATAAAGAAATCTACTCAGGACTAGGTAAATTTTTAATTCCAGTATAACATGTTTCATGGTATTTAAATATGAAAACATCATAATTGGACTTTAAAGGTTTTCACACAGCAGCATCACTAAAAAGACTGCAATTCTAAAATGTGTGCAAAACATCTTGACTACATAGGATTTAAATGTTTTATATTTAATATTGGCACACTAGTCCTTCAAATTCACAAGGATTATCCTCTGGACAGTACACAAAGATTAGGGAAAGGGGAAAGGAATACTCACAATATGTAGTAGCAAGTGTTGATGGTCTCACATTATGCAGCATTAAGCTGTGAAACCTTCCAGACTCACAGTACAGCGTAGCAGGTATGGAAGCTTTCACAGCCTAACAGCTGTGAGTTTATAGCCTAAGTTGGCTTGTTCCTGCCATACAGTTTGAAAGGTCTTGCAATTAAAGTTGAATGGCTTGCATGGTGTACTTAAGAGTTTCTCTGACTGCAGGACTGCAATCTAATAGGCGATACTATAGAGAATACTATGATATATTATTTAATAAAATATAAGACGTGTTTTACATCTTGTGTTGCCTCCACTCTGTATCTGCTTTTACTGACTTCACTGTCTTAACCAGTGTGCTCTCACCCACCCATGCAAACTTTCTAATGGGATTAATAAATACCTCCATCCTGTAAAAATACATTACCTGCTTCTGTCTGGAATTAGTTTTTGATGGAAGGTGTGGACAGTTACTTCATGATTTAACAGCGTCCCCATGGCTGCTGATTAAAACTGCTTACACAGTAAACATAAAGCCAGCAGTTTATTTTGGGATTGTTTAAAGATCAGATCAAATGGATTATTCTTGCTTGATAACAGATTGAATGAATGGCACATCTCTACTGAGAGCCTCCGTGTTGTTGGCAACTCTTAGTTATTGTGATACTTAGGCTCATTTTTATAACAAAATGAACGGAAAATGTTTCCTCATCTGAATATGTGTTGGTATCAAATTAAAGGCCAGATGAGCACAGTTTGGGCAGAGGGGGTTTAATTAATGGCTGATCGTTCAACATCCAGCCGTTTCTGTTTCTGAGGAGAAAACCTGATGGCTTAACACCATCTAGTGGTGATTTGATGTAATGTACTGGGCCAACATGGGTGTTTATCCCACACTGCTGAACTATTTTATGAATTGTTAATGGAAGAGATATGACTCGACAAATTTGTCACATAAGATTGTGTTTGACGGGGGGGAATGAGGATAAAAATAAGCCCTATATTTTTCAAGTTATCTATCATTTCCTGTAATATCGGAACCTGACCTGAAAAAAATAAATTTAAGAATTTGTTTTAAAAAAATTATGTCATGGCAACTAATTGGTTAAACAGTTTTGTTTAAAAAACTACCAAGAGCATAATTAGGGAAAAAATAGAATGATTGCTGTTAATGTAATGCAGGATCACAACACATCCAGTGACATTTCTTTACACCAGATGGCACCATTAGAATAAAACCTTCAGAAATATTCAGAGTTGGGACAATTACGACTTGACTTCCCATGCAGAATATGAAATCCCTAACACGATGTCATTTTCAGGAATCCCGTGACTTATTACAGGAACATTATTTATAAATAATTGAAACTGAATAAAATGTTAAATGTACACCCAGAATCATGACATTACAGCTCAGAACCAGAGTGAAAGAAGAGAAAACAAGGCACTTTAACGATTCAAGGATTTTTAATTGTTTTACCATAGAACGACTTTCCATTTTAGCAGCATCATGGGTAGGTCGAGGTATTTCTAAGTTCATAGACAGGTAACCAACTGAGCCATTCAGACATGTACAAAAATAGTATGAACAATTGCATTACTGGATACACACATACTGTGCAGACAATCATTCTTAATGACTTGTGCATAAAGACATGAATACACATGCATACAGAAAAACATACACGCACAAAGGCGTACACACACACACACACACACACACACACACACACACACACACACACGCACACACACATACTGTGCTGGCAGCAGCTGTAGCCTGCAGTAGGCTTCTTCTCCAAGTGGTCTTTTTAAGGCAGGCTTCCTTAATGTTGCCATTTTGGCTGCCAAGACAAGAGGAAACAACAGCTGTCACTTACAAATGCATTCATGGAAGACAAAAACAAAACAAACAAACAAAAAAAAACACACATACACACCACAAAATTCTGAACAACATACACAGTGCAATTCATGAGCTTAGGCTGATAGGGTTGGATCCACATCTCCACCAAGGGAAGTGTCTTTGTCACATTTACGTTTTATGGCGTGCACATTTTTACAGAATTTATTGCAAATGCTTTGCAAATACCCAGAGCATATGTCCACTCACTCTTTAGGAGGAGTCCATTCTCTTCTCCAGGCCCCGAGCCAGCACAGCCCCGATGCTCTCCCCCTTCCAGGAGAAGAGGCTGGAGTGGGAGGGGGAGGACAAGCAGTGAGACTTGGGGGTCCTGGACAGTGAAGGGCTGAGTAGCGGCGATTCACTGCTGGCCTTGCGCTTCTGGGCCAGACCCCTGTGGTCGTAGCCTACGACCTTCCGGTGAGCCCCAGGGGGTCTCCCTCTGCTGCGGGCCGTGGAATGAGCTGCATGGTGAGGTGCGGGAAAGGGGGCGTGCTTCCCTAAACCCGGCAAGGGCGAGGGCAAGTGTCTCTCTGAGTGTTGCAGTGGCTGAGGAGGGCATGGCTTCTTTCCTAGAGAGAGGGTACCATTGATCGGTCCTTGAGAGGAGGGCGAGGGGTAG
Organism: Holocentrus rufus; assembly: GCA_900302615.1. Classification (NCBI taxonomy): domain Eukaryota; kingdom Metazoa; phylum Chordata; class Actinopteri; order Holocentriformes; family Holocentridae; genus Holocentrus; species Holocentrus rufus. Next base: position 118,067 of record OMLF01013837.1, on the reverse strand, counting down.
ACCCTGGTGGGAGAGTGTGGCTGTCCCTTCTTGTGGAGGGCAGAGTCCCTGATGTGTTTGGAGTATTGGTCCTCGCCGCTGTGTGACAGCTCGGTCACTTTGGGTGCTGCTCGCATAAGCTCCAGCTCCCTCAGCCGAGCCTTGCTGGGACGCCCGACGGGGTTGCGCGGTCGGCCCGGCCCGAGGTTGGCGGGCGTGGTGGAGGAAGGCGGCCTGGTGCTGGGCGGGTTGTGCTGGCTGCTCTTGGTCTCTGATTGTCCTGAGGGGGTGGAGCCGAGGCTGGAGGAGCCAGAGGGAGAGGAGGTTCTGGCACCGGTCCTGAAAGATGACCCCGTTGCAGCAGCTGTGATGTGGTGTGACCTGAGACCTGTTGAGACTTGTGGCATTTTCCTGGAAAGTCGTGGCAAAAACACACAACTGGTTACGCTCCTGATATTGGTACCACATTACATAAATACAAAATTAAAGCTAAGTGTTTTTGTGAAATTGTTTCACATACCCCGATGTGGGTCTTGAAAACCAGTAGCAGCCTCTTTTGATATTAGATTTGCTCAATGGCTGTATTTCCCAGGCATTATGTAGCTTCCTTGGCATTTCATTTGCACTGCAGCAGTTGTTGGCGGTGCAGTTTTTTTTTTTTTTTTTTTTTCCAAGGCTGCAGGGCGGTCACGACAGCCATGGCTTGATACTGTCGGTGAATTTGCTGATGCCAAATTGCTATTTGGGAACAGCTGCTGGTAAATCTCCTCATAGCTGATGTCTTTGAGATCACATTCAAGCAGCACTTATGTAAATCTTTTATAAGGCTATTCAATTGATACTTGAAATTTACATAGCGGACTATTACTGTAACTGGCAAGGAATGCTGACTGTAGGCTGACGGGCGGTCTAAGTACAGCAGCTCCCAGAAGTGGGCGAATGCAGCAGAAAATGGTGTGGGGGTGAGCAGGTGCAGCACCAGAGGCAGTGGGAGTGGTCTTAAAAAAAATACAGGCCCGCACAGACTTGCAGACTCACTTGCATCTGTTAAGTACAGTCGAAATCAAACGTGTACATATTTTACTGGCACATTTTGCTGTTGAAATTCTAAACAACATTTTTAAGATTCCTCTTGCTGCTGTGGTGATCAGTAGATTAAATCCAGCCTGCCCCCTTGTGGGAGGAAACACAAAACAATAATAATTTGGCAATCCCATTAATTCTATCAGTATTTGTTTAGGATATTTTCATCACTCTTGGGCACATTTTTGGATTTTTTCCGTACATAACCAAGTGTAATCATTACTTATCAGATCATTCAAGTGTATTCAGCTGGCAGATTTAAAACTGGTTGGGAGGCAATGCAAAGTAATGGAGATGCTGCAAGGAAGCTGAACTTAAAGTTCATATCACTGGGGGATACAGCCACTGGGAAAAGTCAGCAAATGTAACAGAAAGCTGTTGTTACTGCTGTGCAAAAGAACCAGCAGCAAGTAGGTTATACACATTTTATATGTTAAAATATAAATGTGTGATACATTATTGATCTCTGCAGGAGGGGTGTTGTCTCTTGCCCCTTCCACAAGAAGGTCAGAAACATCAGTCTGCCCCCTGGAGTTGACAAGGATTCAGTGTCTCGCTCAAAGACGAATGCTTGCCAACACGAGGGCTTGAAACCAGACCTCTGGCTGAAGACGATCTCCCAGCTCGACAGGAAACTCACTACTCCACCTTGTAGTTCCCCAATTGGTGTCATTTCCCCTGAGTAGTGACACTCACTTCCACAAGTGAGTGCTGATGTGATGCTCCACCATGGCACTGAGGGCAAATCGCAGGTGGTGCAACCGCCGATCAAACGTGAAGATGCTACAACCCAAGGTGCGGCTTCCAAAAGTGCATAGCTGAAGAAAACAAGAAAGAATTTTATTAAGTCTACATCAATCACACGTCAGCTGTAAATGTCTATTCTTGACAGCAGTATCTTATTGTGAAGGATTACCACCACTGCGTGTCTGAGATAGACTTTCTTTCAGACAATTATGTTTATCTTGTCTTGCAACTTATGATACAGGCTACATATCTACATACAAATGCTAATCCGGTGGCTACTGCTATGATTCAGTGACACCCTTCATGCTGTGTTTCTATGCTCACCCCAAGAGGTTTTGGGTGCCAGGGGGTGGCGGGCAGGTCCCTGGCCTCCTCTTGCTCTTCTCCTTCACTCTCATCACTAGACAGCAAGCTCTGGTTGAAGGGGTAAGGAGGCTGTACCTCCACCTCCACAGCGCCATCACCGTCCTCCTCTGGACCGCTTTCTGGTGATTCCCCAGACCTGTCGGGAAGGCAAAAGTATGCACAAATGAGAAGGATGCATGAGTGTAGATGGACACTGCAAGATCAGCTAAATGGTAAAAATTATGACAGTGGGGTAGATATATCCCTACATCCCAATTCCCATCCAAAACATGTATTCTGGGATTGTTTTAAATAGTTAAACCTAAATATGCATTTCCTATTTTTGTTAGTTACACATAATTTGTAATGCTAACAGGCTTAAATGGAGACAGGTTGAAATGCTAGTGAGTTGGTGCCTAAATCTGATGCTGTACGACAAACCATGTTGTTTTTGCAGCAAAGTAATAGCTACATTCGAGCTATTTCGATGAGTCACCTTGCTGGTGTTGGTGTACCAGTGCATCCCAAAAAAAAAAATAAAGCTCTGTGTTCCATACCTGAGAATTGAACAGTTGCTGCCAAAGTTATGTTTGCTGCACTGGGTTGCTGATTTCTCTTCAGGCGCGTCCAAATGTGGCCGAGCGTCTTTTGGCGTGACAGTGAGTCGCCCCAGATCGTGACTGGGTAGTCGCTCCAGATCGCGGCCTGGAGAGCCTGTTCTCTGCTCCAGGACCAGCTGGTCAAAGGTCTTACTGCGGCCAGCCACTTTCTGCCGCTGGTGGATGGAATGAATCTGAGGCAGAGAGAAAGGAGAAGCTTTTACAACTCATCAGCTAAAAATGACAAGATCAACATTTTTCCACTTCCATGTCTCTGCATTAAACAAAGATGAAAGAAACCATCTTCTAAGATGAAAGAATCAAAAATGATTGTGCTATTATATGTAAAATGGTAAACATTATGGGAATAATGTCAGTTAAAAGGCTGTAGGATAACAGGAGGAGGTAACGAGAGTTTACATTGCACATAAGCTGCCGGGTGCACAGCTTCTTCCTCTCTGGATCCAGAACCCCACAGTGTTTGTCCAGGTCACATTCTTTCTCTGGGGGAAAGAAAACAAACACAGTAGCCAGTCAGCAGCAGCAGCAACAACAGCAGGACTGAGACAGTCAGATGATCCCTGCCGGCTGGGCTGAGTTTTCAGACTGGCATGTGCTAATTTTAAGATTCAATCACTGACAGCACCACTGCATAAAGGCTGACTTTATTATGCAACACAATAGTAATTATACAACCTACACTTATGCTAATAAAATAATTGAGTGTATTTATTAAGTCCAATTCCACACAAGGAGGAAAAGCTGCAAGAAATGAAAGACTTACTGTTTTTGAAAATTCGGCTGTAGGTTCTTGGGCTCCGCAGAGGGCTGTGTGGTTCATCAGATTGCCCAGCCAAGGCTTTCTGCAGAGAAAGTTTCTCTGAGGAAGAGGTGGAGGAAGAAGACCCACTAGGGGGCAGGGGTCCTGAGTGCCACGGAGGAACCCTGGGGCGAGGCGTGGAGGAGTTGGGAGGTACGAGCAGGTTCTCCTGAGGGAACGTCTCCACTGGAGGCAAACTGCGGACGTAGTCGGGGAAACAAACCAAAGAAATAGCCGATGAGAAAAATGCAATTAAGATACAACAAATGAAGAAGTAAATTTCAGGTGCTTACAAACCTCAAATGACATAAAACATATGATGATTTTTGTGTGAACTGGGATGAGATTTTCAAATTGATTGACATGATAGGAATCAGTTTTTGAATATTTCCTGATATTGTGCCACGTTTACTGTCAGTTCTCAACTTTAATGCACTGACCACTATCCACTTCCTTCACTATCCCGGTCAACACTCTGCTGTTGCATAGCTACTATTACGACAAAACAAAATACAAGTAACAAGAAACGAACAGTACTAAGATCTAAGTATTCAGTTCAGAGTGAGAGTTCATACTGTGCAATTCTTTTATTACTGTCATGTTCCTGCAGTTGTTATAAAATACAAAACTGTGTTACTACCTGACTGCCTCCTTCTGGGACTTAGCAGGTCTGTGTTGGGGGACAGGTGCTGCTGCTGAGGGGTCCCCAGCCTCATTGTGTCTACTGTCCTTCTGCCTCTCTCTGGAGGTCAAAACTGAAGGGGACCGGCCAGGCCGAGGTCGCTGCTGGGGGGCCAAGGTGGAGGACTGGCTATACAGCTTAGTGAGAGGACCATGGCGCCTCTCACAGTGCTTTTCAAAAGCCTGTGGCTTGACCACCTGACCACAGTGGCTGCACACAACCAGATAGAAGTCATCATGTGCTGGGCAATGGCCATAGATGGACATATCTGTAGAGGAAAATACAGAGGAGAGTGCAAGCGTAAATCATTTCAGAAGGGAAGGTGATGATATGCCAAGTAGATTTGTTACTGCAAGCTGCAGGTGTTGCTGAGCTTCATGAGCCACCACCCTCACCTTCTTTCCTGAGGGTCATGGTCTCTGTGCGGCTCTTCCCATACTTGCTGCATTCTTCCACATTTGACCCAGCTGCATGCAAAGAAAAGACGGTCAGACAGAGAAGGGGCACTTCAGGTGCTTCTGTTATCACAGACCAATTGTCAACAGTTTCTCTGTTAAGTGGCCGAGCCTCAGCTAATGTTGGCTGGTTAGTTTTGCATTCATCAAGCTGGGCAAATCCCTCTTAAGTAGCGTTTTTGTGTTTTGTGTTATAGAGGGGCATGCTAACATCAACGTTGGTTCTACCTGTTCACAGGTGCGCTCTTCAAATATTACGTAGTATTTTTAATGCTGCATCAGTGAATGTCACAAAATAAGCACTGAAATTGCTTTTCGATTGATACCTGGCGTGCTAACTGGCTAGCCAGTTATCATTGTTAGCAAACCCACCCTGCACTAGGACCCAGTGGGTCTTTTGTTTGGGTTGCGCTTTATGCCGCTCAATGTATATTACAGAAATAAATCAGTATAGTGATCCAGTGACGTCACAAAAAACACCTTTAGAGGGGGGAGTGTGACTCACCGTCAGATGATAAAATATTAGCCCTATCTATCCAAGAACTCCAATTTAATCCCACAAAATCGTCGAGATTAGGATTTCGCCGATCCACAGCGGCCATTGCTGCTCTTGCGCGCTCACGATTTGACACCATCTGTTGACGCGCTTCCTATCGCGTCATGCAGCTCGTGCCCGCCTTGGATTAGAATCTACGTGGTCGCGCACACCAATATCGCCATGTTAATGGCTCTTTCCACTTAAACCCAGCTGATGGCCACGCCTATTTGTGAGCAGCTCTCCCAGTTTCACCAACATAGATCATCTATTCCTCGTGTTTCTATAATCTGTATGGCGACCACCCTAGGCGAGATGCCCATGGTGTTACAAAAGAAAGGCACACATATAATCAGCCACACAAATGACTAATCCAGTTTTTCCTTTTAATTGTGTAGACTACAGCATGCCATGTCCACAAAGGTTCTTCCTGGGCTGTAAAAGGACTCCATTCTGACTTTTATTTGCTCTTGAACTAACAAAATGATGTAGGTCTACCAGGCTACAAACTGGAAATTAAGTGAGGCAATGTAAAAAGAGGAAATGCATTGACACAACAGCTTGCCTTCCCCTGTGACTAACTGGAGGTAGAAGAGAGGCAAAAGCAAGCTAAAATGTAGGCAGTTACTTAGTAACAGATTAGTAACAATTATCAGTCAATTATTTGTGAAAATCTGAACGGCAAGTAACAAGGTTGCACTAGGCAATAAAACTGATGCAACACTGGCATGCAAATACATAGGACTAACAGATTACTTTGTTACAAAACCCTTAAACATTAAACATTCAGCACAAAAAGAAAAAAAAAGTCCACTGACTTTTAGGGAAAAAAACTGCATATTCTTCCTAACAAGTATGTTGTTGGTTATATGTAAAATTGAGACGCTAATATATTGTAAACTAATATGCACCCTGTACCACAAATTGTTAGGTAGCCTTTCAGTGAAATTATGACCAAAAATGAGGAAAATTTTGCAGCTGAAACAGATCAATTTATCAAAATAAAAAGGAAAAAAGTTTTAACCAGCTGTAAGTAGACATCTAGATGCCTAAGACTTAGACTTTTTCATTTTTGTCTACTTGTGTTACCAATAAAGTCACCTTAACTATTTTACATGCATTTGGTATTTTGCCCCTGAGTGTCCTTGTGTTAGGGATTGCTCACTTTAAAAATGCACATTTGTGTAAACAAGTGATGGGACTTTGTCACTGTTGGCAGTTAACTGGATTAATTCAAGTGATGCTGCATTATTTTTTTTTATCACTAACACTAGCTGTAATATCCGCCCCTGCAGTACCATTTGAGACAGAAGGCACATGTATTTGATTACAGATCACTTGCATTAAAAAAACAACTATCAATCTCTGAACAGCAACGAGAAGAACATTTTTGACTTTTAAATAAATGAATTTTTAAATAGCTAACCCTATTTTTTTTTTTAAATAACTGAGTTTTCCTGCTTTATTTTCATCCTGACAAAGTTCAGCTCCAGCGCCTTCGGGAACTTACTGTCAAGACAAAATAGCCCTAAACATAAATTGTAACACTTAACAATAGGGATATTCAATTTTGGAAATGTATAGGCCCTACTTGATAATCTACAACACTCTAACAGTTAGTACCAGATGATTCACTCAGTAACACCACATGTGTAACAATTTTGAGATGAAGAAGCTGTGCAGTTAGGATGTCCTGACTCCTCCCTCCACATCTGCAGGCGGACTGGCTGATTTGTGGAAGGGTGTTTCCTTGTAAATGAACCAGCAGTTGCCACCCCAAAGTATGAGGTTAAGGAAACCAAAAATCTGCCAGAGATTAAAAAGGAAAGACAGATGAGTCAAATATCCCAAGATGTGGTTTGTAGACATCACGTTTAGCATTTTTGAAATGGACCACTTTACACAGAACTTACCACAGAGGCGTTCAGCCGGCCCATGCGAGGCACTGCACCTGGAGAGCAGCTGTTTTTCCCATCCTTGCAGATATCAAAGAGAGATAAGATCTCTGAGGGACTGGTGGCCCACTTCACATCGGTCAAGCCTTTAGCCCAGGCTGATGCCGATGTCAACCACAGAAAGGCCAGGAGTGCAGTCACAGCCAGGTCCTGTAAGCATGACAGAGCAACATCAGTAAAGAAAAAAAAAAACAACTTATCTCAATTAAAAATCAAGAACACACTGGCATTTTCAATAGGGGAACATTCAGTTAGTGGAGTTCCTCCCTTGGCTGCAAAGGCAACACACCCCTCCAGTGTTTCATTTACACAGATATGTTAAATGCACTTTGTCTGACCCTTTGTTGGATTCCAGCATAAAGTGGACTAGACTCCAGCAGCTGACATCAGGGGCAAAATTTTCTAAACAAAAGCACTGAAGTCCAAATAGTGCTTCCACAAGTTGAAATATCATCTATTGTGAGTGTACAGTGGAACACAAAGCAAGACAGGAGAGGAAAGACAACTTGTTTAGATAAAACTAGACCAAGATGTTCCGATTCAGTTGTATGATTTAGATGTGAGTCATTACCTTTGCTCAATTTACACAGTACTTACAGAAAACACATGCACTTGCTCACTTCAAAAACAACTTATTGAAGTGTACACCATATAATTTAATCTACACCCATCACTAAGCTATTTATGGATGGAGAGGAGCTGTAGCTAGATTAATAGATCAAAAAGTGAGATGAACGCAGCCAAACATACCACAATAGGGCCACGACTAGACTCTCTATACAAGTGTTGGTAACCCAGGTAGACAACCAGCGTGGCAATGCAGTAGAGAAAGGAAAACACTCCAATGCAGACGAAAAACTCTGCTGAGGACGCATGGTTTCCGATCAAGTAGTAATCAGTGGTGCTACTGTCATTGACTTTACAGTTGGGAACTTTGTATGGATGCTCCATCAGCCTGTGAGCAGAGACACAATATATTCAGTTCTGGTAAACACATGATTCCTAAGAAGCCAGTCTCTCTTTGCAACTGCGTGGAGATTGTGTGTTTGTTCACACGCACACACACCTGAATGGGTAGTTAAAGAATGCATGTATTTCTTCGTTGGCCTTCCCTTGGCACTTGATGTTGATGCTTGTGGTGCCAGAGTAGCCTCCAGTCGTAGCAAAAGCAAATATGGAGAACACCTGCAGCCAAAGACACAAGCAAAGAGAAAACAAATTAGCACAATATGAAGTTCAAGGCGCACACCTGAAGTGGTCCAGCTTGCACGCGTGCCTGCGCGTGCACCTGCACACACACACACACACACACACACACACAAAATGTCTTTTGACAGGAAATATTTTAACTACAGGAAGCCGTCACAACTGTGTAGATGTTACAGGAAAAGCATGTGCAACAATTAAATACTGACCATATAATACTGTAGCTACTACCCTTATGGCAACAATTCTACTGCTATTAGGCAGATGAGGTAAAGATTTGTAGGTTTTTCTGCATGGAAAGGTGCATCGTTACCTACAGGTGCTTGGTTGAACAAGCTAAGCATGTTGGTGGACGGCAGTTGAACTCTCAGCCATTTGTGGGATACTGGTTGACTTGCGGTTTAAGTCATGTAAACTGTTAAAACCTCAACAAAGTCCTGCATATTTTTTGAAACACTGTCACAGCCCAGAGTTGCATAGCTTCTCCGAGGAGCACAGTGGGTCATAAGACCAACATGATAATCAATTTGGAGGCTATTTAGCTGTGTGGAATGGACAGCTCACACATGCAACATAGCCAACACAGGCCATATGGTAAAATGATTGAGAAAAACTTACCCATTCGAGCAAACGAATAAATGCCAGAGGCTCTTTCAGGGGTCCCAGGTCAAGGCTGAATCCCGACATTAGCACTTTCTATTGACAAAAGGATACAAGGTAACAAACACATTGCTTAAGAGGCTACACTCAAATAGGTGTGTTTGCGGAAAACTGCTCAATCATTAGGCGCCATTAAAACATTTTACTCTCCCTATCTGTGCTGTACCTGGGCGATGCCATCCATCGTTTCTGTAGAAAAAGACCGCTGAAATCTTACAAAATCTTTTCCTTTTCCTGGTTCTTTCGAGGCTCTTTCGTGGGCTTGTCAAACTTTTCTCCAACTTCAGCGAATCGTAGTAGGCTGACACGTGATCAGTGACGTTACGGAGTCGCGAGGGTCGTTGCCGGATTTGAAAGTCAGTGAAAGCATGTCTATAGGTGAAAGTGTTGGAAATATAGTAGTTCCTGTTTGCACCTGTGCATAATGTCTATCACATAGAACAGTTCCCTTCATAGGTATTGTGTGTCACTTTTTGAGATATTTTTACACTGTAGGCTAGTTTCGAAACATGCCCTTTTGGCATAGTTTTTTTTCCCCATAGACTCCTCATTTTTTCTCAGCGATTCCTTTACCATTCTATCAGTATTTTATTTATTTATTATTTTATTTCTGCACTTTTATTATTTTCCCCACTTTTCTCGCTTTATGAAACCTATCCTGTAGTACTTTCATTTTTTTTTTAATTTCTGCTCCTCTCTTTAGCATTTCAATTTTTGATTGTCTATTATTATTATTAACATTATTATTAGCCACTTCTTTCTCAGTGTTAAGCACCTTGTACTGCATTTGCGTGTATGGAGGTGGTATATGAGCAAAGTTTGATTAATTAACTGATTAACTTAAGGCTGTACGAACTTGATATTTTTTTCTTTTTTTGATAGTTATTATTATTGTGTCCTGAGCGAGTCTATGTGTTATATTCAGTCATGTCAAACAGTTTAACACCCAAACTGCACCCATTGAAATTTGCAGGACGATAACGCTCAGTAATAGCAATTACTTGTCACAAGAGGTCGCCATTTACTCAAAGGATGAATTTGTCTTATTAAACTGATCCTTTTCACCCAAAGCCTGTGTATGTGCATCCCATGACTCCCATCACTGCAACCTGATCCCATTGACAGACAGGCTGTTTATGTGATTCACTGCCAGAGTCCATTTTAATTTAACCACTCTTTTTGGGTTGGTAAGCCGGAAAATACAGGTACACCTGTGTCCATCTCTTGATTCACCTTTCTTTGATCAACACACCAAGCAGCCGAGGCAGGAACAGTTGGGTGCTTGTGGAAAGGCACTGTCTTTTCCCTGAACAGAGCACATCTCGAAGGAATAAGAGTGTCTTTGTTCTCCACCTTTTAATAGTTGACTGGGCTGTGGTGGGGGAGGGGTTGCCACTCCATTGTACAGTCCCTTTGCAGAGGAATGCTGTTCTGCAGATCAGATTGTTTGACTTAGTCGGTGAATCTGGGAAATAAGTTCCCATAACTCAACAAAAGATTAAACCCACGCACTGGTTCACAAGACACACCAAGGATAACACACAAGCCAAGTCATGTTCGACTTCATTTGCATGAAAAGATGATTAAAGTTCAACGTTTTAGTATCATCTGAACCACTAACTTGTTTGGCAGTGTCTCACTTTTGGCGCGTAATATAGCCGATTCTTGGTGGAGTTCAGTAAACCTGTCAGACTGGTAGTGACACACCAAAGACTAATAAGCATGACAATCTGATCACATCCTCTCTTCTTTTACCAGTGGAGTTTCAGTTGTCCTGTTAATATGCAACATTCCCTTACCATTGGGGGATTACAGGTCTATCCCACAAGAGAATTATTACACAGCATATTACATGAAAAACCAACACAAATACATGGGAATATAAATCTATGTGCTCTTGACCACAGCTCTTGGTTTGTAGGTTGATTCTGTCCAGCCAGTCCCATGGTAGCTTCAGCTATGTGGATTTTTCTTCAGCAACACATGACCAGCAGTCATGGGTTCCCTTTGGAGCCAAGACCCACTGTCCCATCACATGCACAAATTTAATCAAGAGCAGAATATGACTGACTGCAACCAATAAAATGAATAAATCTAATTTTGAGAATGCAGAAAAACAAAGGCTATTTTTTTCTTATTGGTCATATTAGTCTGGACTGATGATAAGTGTTATAACAAGGCTACACCACAGCTATCTCAACATTGTTTAGACTGAACACTGATAAATTAGAGGTGAGTTCATGTGTCTACTGTCATACAGAGAGGCCACACTGCATTCTATTTGGTAGTTCTGAATGATAACTGCAGCATATGGATATATAAACACATTATTTGAAAGTAGTCTCTAGAGATGTTGCTTATTAATGGCTAGGGAGTGTTGCTGGTGGAGGGATTATTCAAGTTCAGCATCCTCTAGTCCCTAGTTTGAGTTTTCTGGCATCGAACCCCTTGGACTGAGATGCACACTGGTGCCATTGTCAACAGTGTACAGATGTGGAGAAAGTGTTTTGATTCATTTGAGGACTTACCAGACATGTGCTTCTGTTAGAATTTGACTTTGCATTCAAGGAATTAGGCTAAATTGTCATAGGATCATGAATCCCACACCATTCTTAATCACTTTCATCATAAATCTGTAATTAATCTAATTTTCTTAAAGTGATTTGGTGTGACGTTAAAGATTTATCATCAGCGACTTTAGCTTTTCTTGACAGTATGGTTTGTGGCTAGACCGGTTCATCAGAAACACATAAACTTTGCTGTTGACTATTCATGAATCCACCGCTCAACCTATCCTGGCACGGCTTTGACAGCTAATTATGTCGTTCTAGTCAGAGCGCTCAGGGTCGAGCCAATCAGAACAACGCATTCGTGTGGAACGGGAGGCTGGCCAATCACATCGCCGTGTCTCAGCGGAGGCGTTATCTCGCAGGCACTATTTGCCTGATCTCTACATTGTATTACTTTGGCATAAGAGTTGCACCGAGAATAATTGGACTTCAACACCCCGTCAAAATAAATTATTCGCAGTTTTCATTTATTTAACAATTCGGGCGTTTTTTTCTCGCTGCTGCGCTGATAAACAATCGGAGCTTAGGACGCTCCGCCTCGAAACGTCTATGAGCCGTGCATACAAAGCCCGCAGTAGCCGCTACTCGCTGTCAGGATACTGTGTTTTGTTGATGTCATCCTCGACAGAGCTGGAGCGACCTTCAATTTCTAGGCAAGATTAGAATAAACAAAGACTCGTTTTGGGGTTTTTCTTTCAGCTAGTGACACACGCAACGAGGATGGGACTTTTGTTGCACTGTACTCTGTTTTGTCTGGTCACTTTCACAGTTGGTTTAGATTTTCAGCAGCGGTCCAGACCCCACGGACAGTCAGTTTTTGTGAGGAATTCTCAAACAGAAATAGCTGACAGAATTGTAAAGAGATCTCTTCCTGAATGGCTTGCTGCACCAAAGCACAAAATAAACAGGAGAAGCGCTGAGCAAGGGGACACCTGTAAAGCTCTTCAAGGATATGACACCAAGTTAGCCGCCAACACCCACCGCGTAAGTTACCAATACTGGTCCTGTTACACTTTGCATGTCCGACAATTAGATGTCGCTTTTGAATACGCGGCTCAGGTGCTAATCAGGTTGAGGCCTAATCATCTTTTCATGGTAGGCTATTTTGAAACCTACAGATAAGGCTGTTTTTCCTGGATAGCACACGATCGCCAGTACTGATGGAGGATATTTCACTATACAGGCTCTTTGTTCATCTGTTAAAAAATGAAATTGGGCTTATTACATAATTTACTATTACCGCTATTATATTAATATGAAATTGTCCCATCTACAGTAGGAATGTGTCTGCACATAAGTTTTGGCTGGTCCCATCCTTCCCATACCCCATACATTCAATAAGGCCATCTCCTGCCTTATTGCACTAATCCTGAACTGCCATAACGATTTTATCTATATTTTTAGTTCAGTTGAAGCCTGGTATCGTTCTGGTGTATTGAAAGAATCAAATCTTCACATTTGATTCTTCATGCATTCGGTCCCTTTCGGGGTCCAGTGAAGCAGTGCCAGGCCAGGTTATATTTCAAATGTGCCACTAATGGCTAGTGTAAGCCTATGACCTATATTTTGTTCATCTAAAGGATGCAACTGTACTCTGTACCCTAGGATCCTACTTTTTTCTGCTTCACTGACTGTGAATGTGTTTTTTTCTTGAACACTGACATGGAATGGGCCTAGGTGAATCCTTGTGACTGGCAGTGTGGTTGTTACTATGTAATTGCAAGCTGTATCTGTTTGTGACCACAGATAGTAACCGGGTAATGTGTTAGGATACAGAGACTACTTTGTCCGGACCTTGCACTTAAATCCTGGATAGTAGAGCAGACTAAATTCGGCATCACCAGATGTGCTATGGATTTCACTGTTTAGCACAGAATTTTGTTCTGCATTGAGCGCACTAATGGAGCTTACACAACATCCAGGAAACCATGCAACAAAATCAAATGCAAAATGTAAAAAGAATACACTAGAGCAGTGTGTTGCTTATTTGCCTAGATCCTCATTGCCATGTGATCAACTTTGCACTGCTGCCTCTGTATACTTGGTCTCCAGCCTAGTCATTCCCCTCGAGGTTACTCCTGTAGGTCCCATTGGCACCAGAGCAGCTTACACTGTAAGCTGCTGGAAGTGGCCTGCTCTTACACAATCAGTGAATATCCACATAGCTGAAGAGTGAAGGGCCACTTGATGAGATTAAGAATTCAAGTGTTGTACATTAGGCAACATGAATTGCTGAAGCAGCAAAAGTAGCCTATATTTGATGAATGCCCTTTGGAGAAATGTCTCTCGACAGTTTAGTTAAATTCCAGACGGCCTCACTGCCTTGATGTGCACAAAATTCTGCACAAAAGTCTGATTGTTGGCACCAAATTTTAACTGGTTTTTGGAAGGGCAGTTTATGCTGAGTGGGTTTTGTCTGAAGCTTTTTTTGCTCAAGTCTGCTTTGATAAGTGGTGCTTCACTTCCATTAGTCAACAGTGTTTAAACACATAGAGCGGGAAGACAAGATGCTTGTCAAAGCAAAAAAATGCACTGTCTCAAGTGAAAGTTCATAAATAGGTTTTGCATGCCATGTGCAATTATGTGGCCAGTCTTCCTTTTCCTTTGTCATTCCCTTCTTTGCCCTTTATGTCTGGTAATGATGTAGCATCATCTTTTTGGGTCATTTTTCTCAGACCCACACAGCTATTTAGACATGCTACTTAGCCATTAGGCCCCTTTTAAAAATAATGAAAAACTGGTATCTTAGTTTCTTGTAACATTTGCTCTGATAATTATTTTCTCACTTATGTTTCTATGAGACTGCACATACAGGTTTTATGTTTATGATGCAATATTTTTGAAGTTTGTTTTTCTATTTTTTTCTTTAGTATGTCTTCAACGACCTTAGTGGATCAGTGTCGCTGGCGTGGGTTGGAGATGGCACAGGGGTAAGAGTTATTTACACTTAAAATATTTCTCTTGTAAAATTGTTCTGCTGTGACATGAACAGTGCGGTCTTGGCTAAGTTACCCAGTAAACTGGTTATAATTTACTTGAAAACAACAGGGTGTAGCCTGTGCTCATGGTCTCATGCTCGTTTCTAAATGATCCATCTTATTTTTGGCAGGTTATCCTGGCTTTGACGACTTTTCAGGTGCCATTCTTCATTTTAAGACTTGGGCAATCCCGGCTCTATCGAAGGTGCGTCTTATGATCTGACCTGCCAAAAGAGAACATAGTTTGTATATGATTTGTATTTAATTTGCCTGTGGTAACTTGTCCACCAGTGAGAACTACGGCAAGTCATTTCAGGATGTGACCAACCTGATCAACAACACCTTCATCAGAACAGAGTTTGGCATCGCCATCGGCCCCGAGAACTCTGGGAAAGTGAGTCACGACTTGATGAAATCTGCCGGGTGAAAATTCACCACACAGGCTTCAGTGTTGTAGTCAACTAGTCCGTTGCCAAATGCAGCATTTTTGTAATATCTGCTCTTCTGTAAAGCACTATAACACCAGCTGAACCATAAATTCTCCTATACGTTCACTGACTTCTTTTTGCATTCTGTGTCTCACAGGTGATCCTGACAGCTGAAGTGTCTGGAAGCCGCGGGTCTCGGATCTTTGTCTCCGGTGACTTCGGAAACAGTTTCAGCCAACATGACCTGCCATTTATGCCCCAGATGCAGATCATGTACAACCCAAGTGACTCTAATGTGTTGCTGGTTGTCAGTAGCAATGTAAGTAGCCAGTGATGAAGTATCAGAGGGTGTTTAGAGCCATGTTTAAAGACATTTTGCAAATAACTTGGATGCCACGTAGCTTTTGTGAGTCCTAGTGAGAAAAGTCTGATCTAGAAAATGCTAGCTCTCTATAAGGGCGCCTCAGATCACTAGTAGCTATAAATCTTTCTTCACTGGAGACACAGAGTGACCTTTAACATGGTACATTGTCCATAAGCCATCATCTAATTTCCACATACCAAGAATAATACTGTTGGTCATCGTCACATGTTTGCATTGAGCACATTTACTCAGATGGCTGTGCATGAACAGGTCTGCCTTACCGGGTCCTGTGCCTGTGAACCTGAGAAACCAGTTGTGTCACCATTTGCTTTTCTGTCCTCAGAATGAACTGTGGCTGTCTGAAAACTTCGGCAGCAGCTGGAAAAAGATCCATGACATGGTGTGTCTGGTGAAATGGTAAGAGATGTCAGTCGCTAAATGCCTTGTGCATATTCTGTTATCTGCGCTGAGGCCCTTAACCCGCTGGATGTGAATGAATGGAAGCAATTACAAGGTGTTATCTCTTCTTTGAGGAGTTGAGGGTGCAAGCTGATGTAATAATATATAGTATTCTCAAGCGTCTTGAGTCGAGGCATCAGTCACTTACTGTAGGTCTGGAAAATATCTCTTCAACGAGATAGGGAAGTGGTGGAAGAGCTACATTCTTATCAGTCTAGCACAGGGCAAGAGACTTCAGGAAGTGATTTACACTTGTACATGCAGTTTCTGTAAGCTCACGCCCTCCTTATTAACAAGCATAATGATCATTGGTATGGGTAAGAGGTTCAGTTTTTGCCTCTCTCTGTGTAAAGGACAAAGTATGTTTGGTCATGTTTTGACTATTTTAAAATTGTACTTGATTTCCTCTGCCTTGGCTCGCTGATATTTGTAAGATCTGCATTACTGTTGCTCAGCCTGAGACAAACATGTTGAGAACACCCTCCCAAGATTTTTATTGTTGCTGCTCCTTGGCAAAATAGGCAATAAAACTGCATTGCAGTTGGTGACTGTTTGACTAGCCGTTTTTGGGCCAAGCCCTAGCAGCGCTATTCTTGTTTCAGCAGCGTTTTCTGGTATGCGTCAGTTAATCATTTTGGTAGCTGTGAATATTTGTTTACGTTAGACTTATAAGGATGTGCTTCCAAGGTTGCTGAGTCTGAGCACCGTACGTACAGCAGTCTGTGCACCAACACTGCCTTTCATATCGTCCCACAAGACCTGACCCTGATATGAACAGGCCATGGGAAAATGGGTCAATCTCAACTGGGGCAGGAGTTTTCTGAAGTCATAACACAACACTCTGTGAGCAAAGTACATATTCAGGAAGGGCAAGGCTGTGTGCTGTTTGTGTTTGATAAGCCGTGGCACGTGAAGCCGCACAAAAGATGTTGCAAAGCAAAGCAGCATGTTCCTACTGCTGTAGGCCTGCAGGAAGGCTGTGTTTATTTCTTTACACAACAGTGTGATTGGACATCATAAACTTTATCTCATTGTGAAAGTGAAACTGTTGTACTTTCACAGTAATAAATTGAGTGAAAGATGTGAGATAGGTTTAATTTCTGCCTTGATATAGGAAATGTACCCCGCCAATGTTGGTTCAAAATTATCTTCACACCGTACTTTTGTGGTTAAAGCTGTGCATGCTGAGAGCTGTTACTTCCGTGCCAACAAAACAAGCCTAAATTCATTCTCACTGTTTACATATCTGTGATCATCTGAACTGAAATGTGTGTGACAGCTTATCTGACGTACTTGGTACTTTCCTTTCTGACTTTAGGGGGGCAAAAAACACAATCTTCTTCACCTCCAACCCGAATGGATCCTGCAGTAAGTGACACATTTATTAAGCAAAACCTTAAATCACCCCCCCCCTCCAACTTGGATTTGTTTTGTTTGATCTCATGATTTTTGAGCATTATTGTGGAGCCCTAAATTGCAAATCATTGCAACTCAAAACATAAGCATGTTCCATGTTAATCGGTTTGAATAGTAAGCTGAACTGTACTGAAGCCAGTGAAAGCTTGAGGTAAGATAAACCCAATGCAAAAATATTGAGTGTCAGACAGATGAAATAACAAGCTGTATCTAAAGTGATTGATGACCCTGATCAGACAAGAAAAAAACTTTAAAGTGCTGGTGTGCTCCTGGTTGAGCTTGCTATTTTCCCAAAATAGATAATATGCAAATCAGTTTATTTCTTCTTTTGTCAGGATTTTCATTTCTAGTGCCTCTTTTTTCTATTCTCAGCCGACCGCGGGATGCTGGAGCTGAGGAGAACAACAGACTATGGAAAAACCATCAAGACTGTGGCTACTAAGATCTTCTCCTTTGGCCTGGGTGGACGCTTCCTCTTTGCCTCTGTAATGACAGGCAAGGTTAGTATGAGTTCAGTGGCTTAGCAATGCAGAGAAAAATGATCAGTGCACAGTGGCATAATATCGATTGTTTGTAATAAAAAGCTTCAGTCTGCTTGATTTGAAGTGCAGTATGGATCAGTAAAATCAATGTGATGGACCTGCAATTCATTTTCTTAATTGTCAATTTTAAAAGCCTTATTATTTTTCCACAATCTGTATATCTAAAATGTGTGTAATTATTATTTTTTTTGTATTTGGTTTCAATGAGAAATCATTGGGGAAGCATCCGTTACAATTTAACTATGTCAGTTCCCCTGGTCTCAGTTTCACCTTGCCTCATCTGCTAGTTTGAAAACTGCAGTGCACTGGGTGCAGAGAGCAGTAATGGGAGGGGGGCAGCAAACAGATCAAT
Source organism: Holocentrus rufus (assembly GCA_900302615.1). Lineage (NCBI taxonomy): Eukaryota > Metazoa > Chordata > Actinopteri > Holocentriformes > Holocentridae > Holocentrus > Holocentrus rufus. Next base: position 99,892 of record OMLF01013837.1, on the reverse strand, counting down.
CTGATTATGTAGAGTTGAACTACAGCCCAACATTGCAAAATGTCCAATGATGTTCACCTACTTTCGATTATTTAAACCCTTTAAAAGAGAACTGTTAATTTAGCAACTAAAACACCAGCAGCTCAGCATATGCACTGAAATGCGGAATTAACACGTGGTTCTATTGTCTCTCAAACAGCACCTAAATGTCATTTAGCACCTCCAGAAAATATGCTTCCTTCTCTTACCTTTCATAAATGTGGGAAGTTGTCTGATATTTTACCCATGTCATTCTGATTCATTGTGAAAAGAACCATCGATGCTTATCAACAACAGCACTGACATTTCTCTTTTAAAAACAATGATGTTGACTGAAGTTGTCAGAATCTGCAAATGAATAGCAGAACATATCCCGTGTTTGATGGCACCCATTTGTCTGCGTCCATCGCCTGTCCTGCTTTGCCTAAGTTTGTAGACCATTATTTGCATGAGTTATTTTTACTCTTGATCCTACCGTTTCTCATCCCCTCCCTGCCTGCCTTGTATTCTCTCTTGCTTTCTCTGTCTCTTATCTGCCTGGGCCTGGCCTTCGCTCTCTTTTCCTGCCTTTCTGTCTCTGTAGGGCACTTTGAGGATGATCCATGTGTCGGTGGACCAGGGTGAGGTCTGGAACATGGCCCAGCTGCCCCCTGTTGGTCACGAGCAGTTCTACTCTATCCTCGCCGCCAACGATGACATGGTTTTCATGCATGTAGATGAACCCGGAGGTCAGTCTGCACAGGACCCCTGGCAACTTTACACTTGTACTCACTACTAGATATCCCCATGCATGCCTTTTTCTTGTACTTTTTTCCACCATTACATTACCTCTGTGTGATCCAGTACCCATTTCCCTGTGTTGCTAATGGTTATTAATGTCCACAGATACAGGATTTGGCACCATTTATGTATCAGATGACCGGGGCACCGTGTACTCCAAGTCACTGGAGCGCCACCTTTATACCACCACAGGGGGCGAAACAGACTTCACTAACGTCACCTCCCTGCGGGGGGTTTTCATCACCAGCGTCCTGGCTGAAGGTAGCTTTAATCATATGCATTCATTTAGATACATCAGTAGCATCACGTGAATGCATGCCTGTACTCAAATTGCCCCAGAAACCGCCACACACATGCATGCAAACCTGTTCTCTATTTCACACTGGAGAAGGGGGGGGGGCTTGTGTAAATATTTCATCAGCTGTTCAGTGTGAGATGAGCTTCCTGCCTGGAGGAGCTGGCTGTCACTTCAGTAGAAATACCTCACATCACCAGCTCCCCAATGAATCATACCTCCATCATATCAGTTCTCCTCTGCCCACTGGATTTGCTTTCAAGAAAATTCCCTCTGTCTCACTCTTTGAATGTTGTTTCACTTTTTTTTTTTCCTGCACTTCCCTCATACATGATCATGCTGAGGTCACAGGGTTATTGCCAGGACACTGTGGGCTTGACTTCTGCACTCTTTACTATTTCCCCCTGTAATTTCTTTCTTGTCTTATTGTCTCTGGATAGTCTACATGTAAATGTAAGCCACTGTTTTGTTGTTGCAGATAGCTCAGTGCAGTCAGTGGTGTCCTTTGACCAGGGAGGGGAGTGGGTTCCCCTGCAGAAACCTGCCAACAGCAAGTGTGATGCCACAGCTAAAGACCCGGACAAGGTAAACAAAAGGCCGGGTGTGTCTGGACAAAAATGTAGAAGTAAGGAAACTTGACCAGACCCGATGGAAACAATGCACTTTTGATATATCCATTTTAATATATTGTATGATCTGTTTTTCATTCAGTTTTGATCAAATGTCTCTCAGATTACAATGGAAGTAAGGCCTAAATGTATTGTTTATTTTTTATCTTTAGTCTCTAAATTCTCACACAGTGTTGGTATGATTAAAACGCTCGTTGTGTTTGTGTTTCTCTACAGTGCAGTCTGCACATCCATGCAGCCTACAGTACAGCTATGAAGCTGAATGTCCCCATGCTGCCACTGTCTGAACCAAATGCTGTGGGCCTCATCTTAGCTCATGGTAACCCCTCACCCCAACAAACACACACACACACACACACACACACACTCATCACCTTCAGCTGCAGCCTGCATAGTAAAAGACTTGGAGCTCATATACCAAATTGTCCATGGATTTCTTAGCTTTGCTTTGTGTTAAATATTGAATTTATAACTGGAAGGGTTCTTGTTTCCTTGGCCTCTGACATCTGATATGAATATGAATCCCTCCAGGGAGCGTTGGCGATGCCATCTCAGTGATGAGGACTGATGTGTATGTATCTGATGATGGGGGCTACAGCTGGCTGAAGGCCCTCAATGGGGCCCATCACTACGCCATTCTGGACTCTGGAGGCCTGCTGGTGGCTGTTGAGCACAGCGTCAATCAGCCCATCAACCAAATCAAGTGAGCTATAGTTTGGTGGATATAACAGGTTTGGCTTAGTTGATAGAAAATATTGGTTTCTGTTTCCTGTTTTTCTATCTGTGCTGTAGTTCAAATCTGACCTCATTATGAAACTAATGTCAAGCTATGAACCTCATAAACAACTGCAGCTGCAGGATTTCAGGTCACTGAAACTGAAACATGCACTGATAATAAATGCTGACACAATGGCAATATTTTTACTTTTATTTTATGTTTTATTTATTCATTTATTTATTTTTTGTTGTCTTGATGTGATGGTGAGGAAATTCTTCTTTGTCCTGGCAGGTTTTCCACTGATGAAGGACAGTGCTGGCATGTGTACAACTTCACCCAAGAGCCCATCTTCTTTACCGGGCTAGCAACTGAGCCAGGAGCTCGCTCTATGAATGTCAGTATCTGGGGCTACAGTGACTCACTGTTCAGCCAGTACTGGGTCTCTGTCACAATTGACTTCAGGGAGCTTCTCACCAGAGACTGTGAGTGGCATCATGTTTTTTTTTTCTTAATGTGCCTAATGTGATGCAACTAACTGATGGTGTTATTCAGTCATTTAAAATGTAAAGATATCCACTACATTATATAAGCAAGCGAAGTCTAATATATGTATTTTTTTAGGTGAGGATAAAGACTATGTGCAGTGGTTGGCCCACTCTGATGACATCAGTGACCCCAATGATGGCTGCATGCTGGGCTACAAAGAGAGGTTCCTGCGTCTAAGGAAAGACTCTGTTTGCTGGAATGGACGAGATTATCAGGTCAACACCCAGCCGACCCCCTGCCTCTGCACCTTGGATGACTTCCTGTGGTAAGATTTCAGCTTCGGGGCTCAAACACGATCAGTCAGATATTTTTGGTTTCATATTTCTTTGGCTTCTCTAGTGGTGATTGACAGCTACTCTGAGGTACTTACTATCAGAATGAAAAGACTAAGAAAATATCTTACTCAAGGAAAAGTATATCAAATTTTAAGTAAGAATTAATGTTACTGGTGTAAAATGGTGTCAACTAAGCTATTATGATTGCAAAATTTTATTATGCAATTAAATTATCTTCACAACATGCAGGTTTGTTTCAGATGGATTTTAAGATTGCCTGGTTTCTGGTGCAGGTCTCATGCATCCATGTAGCAAAGTAAAATATTAACAAAAATCCAGCTTGGCAATGAAAAATAGCTTAGTCCTTGGTTAGTTATTTTATGTGCCATGTTAAGTTTGAGTTGAGCTACTTCAGTTTCACTGGTAGCCGTTTACTTTTTCCTGCATGGACCTGGGTATGTAGACCTATGTCCAATCCAAGAACAAGTAAATTAGAACAAGTAAGCAAACAAAAACTAATCATTTACAGTAATGAGGGTAAGTGTAATTGGTTTCTTCCGCCTTTGCAGTGACTTTGGATATTACCGTAAGGAGAACAGCTCAGAGTGTGTGGAGCAGCCGGACCTGAAAGGCCAGGTTTTGGAGTTCTGCCTGCATGGCAAAGAGGAGCAGCTGCAGACCAGTGGGTAAGGCTCCAGCTTTACCTTTGAAATCCAATATTTGTCCAGATGTCAATTCATCATTATATGTTTCTCAGCTTTTTGTTTCGGAATGCTCTAGCTGTTACCGCCATGCTCGAGCCTTTAACAAAATACCGTTCAGTAATCTCAAATTGACCATTACGCTCCTGGTCCACAGCTACAGGAAAATCCCTGGAGATAAATGTGAGGGAGGAACGATGCCTCAGCGTAAAGAGATAGACCTCAGCAAGAGGTGTGTCAGTGACCTGCTTGGACCACAGCTACTGGTAAATAGCTCTGTTCATTCAAAGAGTGCACTTGTGCGAAATTTATGAATACATTTTTATACTTACAATGTCTACCCATTTCTGCTCCCTCTACTTTTGTTGTGTGTTATTTTTACAGATAGACAAGCCGTCCGCCTCCAAGTCTGTGTTCATCATAGTAACAGTCATCATCATCATGCTGATCAGCATTGTCGCAGGAGTCCTGTTTGTCAAGAAATACATCTGTGGCGGCAGGTTAGTGTTGCTCTCAGGCTCATATTTATGGATATGAGTTTTGTAACTTAAACCTGTCTGCATCAGAAGATTTTTTTCTATATAACCTTACATAGAAAACTGAGATGAACTGCATTATGACTTCTGCATTTTGACTGTTCCTTTATTTTTTGATTTTGTTTTGCTTTGTGTTAGAATATTACTGTGTTTCGGGTGAGATGACAGTATTTTCAATGTGCCGCGCAGGTTCCTGGTTCACAGGTACTCAGTGCTGCAGCAGCACGTTGAGGCCAACGGCATCGAAGGGGTGGACGAGCCGCTGGAAACTAACCACACTCAGAACGGCAAGAGGGAGTTCCATGATGACTCAGACGAGGTACAGTGGAAACATTCGTCCTTCATACACAGGCAGAGAGAGTAACATGATATTCAGGATAGCAACTTGTTTTTTTTTCAAAGACAGGGCTAGTATTGCGATGGCAGGAACCAGAATTAGATTCTCTAATGCCGCTATTTGTATAAGTCAAACGATATCATTTATGAATTCAGGGAGCTAAAGGAGTTACATAGAAAACAAACAGTTTTTTGTGTGACAGTCACCGGCTGTTTTTACATTCATCAAATAACCTAGCTGTTGTCCATTCTCTGGTTAAGATCTTATCCAAGTTCACAGGCTTATTTGCAACTTTGATACCCAGCAATCCACAATCCCTGTTTGCATGAATTAGTCAATCAACAAAATATTCCTGTGTGTCACCTGCAAGTCCCATTTGACTGAGAAATTGTAGGCAAAACAGAGCAGTAATACCAGTAATAATTTGTGCTGTCTTCTTAATGCTCTGACAAGTAACCCAGTAACCAAGCTTTACTTGCAGCTATGGACTCAGGCATAGAATTTTACAGACACTCTCAGTAGGAAACACCATAATGCCATTTCATCCATATGACAAATATGGGTGGGAATCAAGACTGGTAGAAGAGCGTTGCTCTGCTGTAGAAAGCAAAAAAAGTCAAGTCATGGCCCTTATTTGTCAAGTTGCACAGCATGATGGAGCCAGAAATGAAGCCTTGCCATCCCACTTTGTACACATAGTGTGTGCCACTTGCTGTGAGAGCCGTACTTGTCTTAAATAAGATATGGACTCTGCAGGAGGAGGTATCACATGTTGTCACCAAGCAATTTATAGCTCATAATTCACATGAGTTTGCACAGGTGGCGACAACTAAAAGTGAAAGGAGTAAGAAATGTAAACACAACAGTAACCTGTTTACTAAGGAAGTAAGCTGGGAATCTTAAAATCTGCATGAAATGAACTCCAATTACCTTTACTTCCTGGATTACTATGCATCTTTAATGGTGACTGCATGCTGCATAAGAGGGCATAAATAAAAATTTCAACCAATAAAGCCTTCACAACCTCCTGTTATAACAAGAAATGCATAAAATCAAGCAAGAGGTTGTTTCATGGGATCTTTAAGGGGTTCTCAAAGTCAAAATATTGTCTTAAGATTATGACATTTACACACATCGACTTGAAACTAGGTTGCTTGAGTCAGTAGATTAACAATGTGTATGTAAACAAGGCTATTGTGTCCTTGTTTGCTCTTCCAGGTTGGCTCTACCTTCAGTATGCTCAGTATGCTCTTTTGTTTTCTTGCTGCAGGACCTGCTGGAATAGCAGGCACAACCTGTTCTGCAACTGAGCAACAGTCCACCGCGTGGCTGGCAACTGCCCCGTCACTCTTTCGTCTCCAGCTACTTCTTCCTATCACCTTCTAGCGTGACCTTTGGCCTCTGCCGCCAGACAAAAAGAGTCTGTGTCACTCCGCTGTCATCCATGAGGTTATCTAATGAATGTACAGAGGCTACCTGGGACTAATGCCACGGCTGAGAAGAACTAAGGAGGGCTTGTAGTGTTGTGCTTCGACTACTGATTCTGTTGAGTTTGAATTTCCAAGTTCTTTTTTTTCTGGGGAGTGGAGGACTATTGCAATAATTTGAACGCTGACAGAACCAGAGTAATGGATTGCTACTTTGAAGCAAGCTAGTTATATTAATACACCACCATTGCATTACGGGTTCTGCCTCTCCCATCACCTGGGAGTGCTCTTGGGAATACTACCCACTTCCGCTGAAGATGCGTGTCCTTCTTCTCGTGCACTTGTACATAAACCTTTTTCCTTTGCCATTGTTGGTGTGATTTCATTTGGTTATGTGTTTATAAGGTTGCTGTTGTTTGCTGTGGCTTGGTTAATAACTCACTCGAGCCACTCAAGTCTTAATCCTTACTTTTAACTAAGTATTTGTCCAATTCGAGGGTAACAAACAATGTGACATGGAGGGCCGAAAGAATGTAGGTTTTCATTCCAGCCAAAGGATACACCGGGCGGTTTCCCTGATTAGCACACCCTCATGCAGAATAGAAACTGCGTAGCCTTTTCTTGGAATGAAAACCCGCATGCTTTCCGCCTTCTTCGCACGTGGTTTGACACCCGTGATCTAAGAAGTAATAAGATGCAAGTGGAAACTGCCATTTTCATTAGGATTGATAGCAATAACATGTTTGGATAGGCACATATAACACTTCATTGTCACATTTCTGAGCTAATTAGTCCATTTTGATTAATGGAGGAGTTATTGTGTGAACTACAAAACCCAGGCTTATTTTTAACATGGAATATGGTCAAGTGTGTCTATTTTAGACAGGATTTAGCTAAAAAAAAATTGTCTGCAGTTGTGACTGCCTAAAGCACAAGGTTCTTTGTATGCCAATACTGTGTAGTTGAATATTTTTCCTAAACCTGATCTCATTAATAATTAATATGACAACAAGTGTGGTTATCACTGTTGTAACATGTCATTTTGCTGTATGCACAGGTCGTGTTTATAATTACTTGAGCAGTTTTTGTACTAACAAGAACTTTTCAACTTAATTAGCAAATGACAAAATGACAAATTTTCAAGTGGGTTTAAGAGTTTGAGATATTACAGAAATATCTAGTTTGATAGGAAATATCTACAGGTATTTTTACAACAGATTCATATATGAAGTAAATTAATGGATCAATGTAAATTGACGGTAGAAACTTGGGGAAATGAGAAATTAAGTGTAATTGTTTGCATTGTCTAGCATGAGTGACGGATGCTAGCATATTTGAATGAAGAGTTAACAGACATGATTGTACAAGCTTAACAATATTGTGCTTCTCGGTTGTCTTTGTTGGTACTTGTATATGAGGTGAACAAGCCCTCCAAAATCGCAATGCTGTTTGTAACTAGGTTTGGTCATTCATAATTAATGTATTTTTATCTTCCTGAAACATCTCAATAATGCTATGATAATGAAACATAACTGGATTATCCATTACCTCTCAACAAATGTCTTTTCCGTCACATAAGCTCTCACAGGAGTTTTGCTCCTTGGAAAGATTTGTTGCAGTTATCTGTCTTATGTCTTCTGTTCAGTGCTTTGCTTTCGTACAGGTTTTATTTATTGTGATGAGCAGGTTCAGAGTGCAGTAATTGTGATATAGTTTGGATGTGGTTGTACAAGTGCCTGGTGCAGGGATTTAATGCGAGCCCTCCCAATGTGTGGCCAGCATGGGTTCATTGATAAATGTTGAATCAACCAGAGTGTAAGCAGTTAGATCCTGTATGTCAGTGAAGTTGCACTTCTAAGTTAATGAATCCTTGAGCAATGGAAAAATGTCTGTTTCATGCAAACTCTCATTGAACTGCATGTTGATTTCCAATAACGTAACACTTTTTGACGAGATGATTTCTCCTAATCTACAGAGCTTGATAAAAAGAAAACAGGGTCCGATAACCTGGTCATCCTCTCTGCTATGTTTCATGTCTTGTCAAGAGACATCATCCTAACGTTTATTTTGAACCCAAGTGAGAATCAACTCATTTTAAAAGGACAAAGAGTGGATACAGTGGTACGTAGCTGCTATACACTGACTGGGGAGACACTTGCTAAATTCTTATTTAATGGTTTATTGCATCAAGTGGTGGTGACATGTTTTCCTTACAGTTTGCAATGCTGTATAAATAAGTCATTGTGATGGTTCTGTAAATATACAACATTACATCTTTGTATCTGCTATGTTTCTCTCTTCTGTATATTTGAGGCAATTTGCTTTGGGTTGACCAATAAATTAACATGTTCCTCTATTTCTGTAAGTTTTTCTTTTTTTTTTTTCTGACTCCATTGCAAAATTTAAGTGTGGAAAAAAACCAACATTAAAATGCAGAGTATAAATAATAATATGCAAAATAACTACCTGTGGTTCACAGACCAGGCCAAGTTTCTATTTCTCTGATAGAGCAATTTGATATTCCACAGTTAGAAGCACAGGACTTATTCAAATCATTTTCATCACTGCCCCAGTTCGTATTACCTCTGTGTAATGGGGTACTGAGCAAAAAGGCTGATGAAGTAGGCAGCTGTTGGCTAGAGAATTGTACCTAATTGTAATAAAACCAATGTGACAAGCGTACAATAATGATGCAATAATTCTACAGAGGAAGTCCTTATATTCTATACAAAAAATTGCCCTCTGCATCAAAGAAATCATTCCCAACTTGCACCGCAGGAGAGTGCTTCGCTGTTTGCATGAGCTCTTCAAGTTCATCCTCTGAAAACACATGTCCATCCCAGCTCTCCTCTTCTTCCTCCTCCTCCTCCTCCTCCTCTTTTGCAGCACTGTTCACAGTAGCACTGTCTTCTTCTGTTGATCGTGTTGCCAGTGATGCATGTTTACTAAAATCAGCTGGTGAGACGGAGGGCTGGGTGGACAGAGGGGCAACAGGGGCGAGACTAGCAGCACTGACCACCAGGGATCCCGAGCTTTTGCCACTAGGTGCCACAGTCTGGTTGGCTATGGGGACCAGTTCGCCTGCTTTGCTCCCAGCAGGCAGCATGGCTGGTGTGCTGTGCCCAGGGAGCCTTGGTTTGTCCTGACCTGTCCCACTACCTGGAGACAGAGCCTGCTGTCTGAGCCTAGACATCACTTTAGTGTCCTGCTTGGCTCTTCTTTCAGGAGTGGGGATGAACTTGCTCCTCAGGACTCTCTGGATGACATCAGGGGTGACGGAGAAGCCTTCAGCCAGACGCTCTACTGTCCACTCCTCTGGCTGCTCTTGTTTCAGATATCTGAAAGATGGATAACAACGATGCTGTAAAGTGTCTGAAAATATTTGGACAATTACACTGAGGAAAGATTTTCCTGAAAGTATTTCATGTGTTAGTGGCTGGACTGAGTAAAATGATGGTTTCCTCCTCCTCACTTGATCTGCTCTATAGCATCCCAGCTTAGTTTCCTCTCTGGAGCTCCTGGTGTAGTCATCTGCCTCCTCAATATATGGTATTTCACAATCTTCTGCTTCTTTCTCTCCTCGCTGCAAAACAAGAAAGCAGCCATTTAAGTTAACTTGTCACGGCTTGTCAAGACAGGATGCATTAAGGATAATTATTTGAGAAAATCTGCATGATTAATGTGTGGTTAACACTCCTGTCTCTTACTCAATGAAGGCATGGAGCTTGTCCTCTACTTCCTCCATATCAAGGTCTTCAACAGACATCTCGCGTCTCTGTCTCGGTCCTCTGTCTGAGTCTCTGTGCACATGGTTCTGTCTCATCCATGCTTTGGCATCTCTGCTTGCGAATCGACAGTTGCTTGCAGAAACTGTGGGCACCGCTGACAGAGCCCCAAGCCTGGAGACCAGGGAGAAGACCCGGAGAGGAGTGGCCATGTTGAAGGATAACTGCTGTGGACACTGCAATTAGACAGAGAGCTCATGAGTCAATATCATTAATCTGTTTCGTCAGAGAGGTTAATCCAGACCCAGACAAGTTTACAAGCTCTGTTTCAAAATAACAATAAAACCTAGTTGCTTAATAACCCACCTTCGTGCAGATTTTGAGACCATGCCCAGCCTCTCAGATGTGAGCAATATCCATGGCTTCACAAGACAGAAGTTAATACAAAAGGGGCTTGTAGTTTCTGGAGTTTCCCTTGATGCTACTCCAAAGAATAAACTCCCGACCCAAAACTCGTGTACACAACTAGAAATGGATGTACTTCCGCAAACATAATGTACCACGGAGTTCACATCACAAATGTGCTGTACTGCCAGCTACTGGAACGGAGGCGCAATTGTCGATTGCGTTAGATCTGAACAAAGATGTTACTTCATAACATGTGAGAATTAATATGAGGGTGTCATATTTCATTAATTAATTAACGGTGGTTCGCAATAACCATGCAATACCTTCGTAAACATGTCAACATGTCAACATAATTTATCGAAGGCGCTTGTAAAGGGGACAAACAAGTTCTGCTATTGTGAATAAATGCAAATGGTGACATCTGTCGGGCACCAAAGGGTCTTGCACCTGGAATCCTGCTTTCATGTTTCATGCAAGCTACGCACCTCCTCCCAGTCGCTGTTGTTTCATTTGCGCCATTTTGTCCGCTCACTTTGGTGATTGGGCTTTAGAAAGCTGTACTAGAGCCAATCAGAGGGAAACCGGACAGCGAAGATACGGTAAGGGAGACCCGATTGAAGGCATTGGTAGTTGTCAGCACGGATTGGTTTGTCATGGACCAACCAAATTACTAACCCCACTAAATGCAAAAATCGAATGGCAGTTTGATTCCGACCGTTCCGTTCCCGGCTGAGTAGTGTGCAAATAAGTTGTTGTTCCCCACATTGGCTCTTGTGTGGAAACATGATCTCTGTGGTCGACGAGCGCTAGCTAGCAAGCTAAAGTCCCGAATCTCAAACAAAGGAATGATGGATAACTGTTAGCGTTAACATCCAGCAAGCGGTAAATGTTCGCTAGCAAATGGTGGTTATACCAACGACAGCTCATCTTGAGTTTTTTTGGTTTTGGCCGACTCACGTTAGCCAGCTAGCGTTAGCTAACTGTTATCTTTATATTGTGTTCTGACTGCCATGCTATATAGTTAGCCAGCCAGCTAACGGTAGCCTTGTTAATGTTAGCTAGTTCTCCCACGAACACAAGGTTAACTTGCCAGCATAACATCATACGCAACAACGTAACATTACAGCACTAAGCATACACTTGCCCTATATTAGAATATGAGGTCACGTCCCACCCAGGTTTAGACAAAAATACTAATGTGATGCATTTGAATTAAAGGAATACTAACGGTAGTTCTTGAATAACGCTAAGTTAAATTTCCTGTAACAGTGAGCCTGTAGCATGTGATAAACAGCTCTACAAACCTTGTTTTGAGGGGTACTCAAGACGTTGAGGTATCATACATGAAATATATTGTTGCCAATCATCTAATATATCTGTGTCCTTTATATCTCAAGGGATTACTGAGACACTAACCAGCTATGGAGCAGTACACCACTGCCACAACTACAACTGGGGAGCAGATAGTTGTGCAGACTGCCAATGGACAGATCCAACAACAGGTGAGCTTACAATTTGTTTGAATAAAGATGGTTTCTAGCACACAGATTGGCATGCCATCTAAGTTAATCTGTTGATGCACAACAGATAAGCACGCAGGTGATAGGTACCCAGAATTAAACTGTTATAGCTGATACTAAAGCCAGTCAACTTTACTGACAGTGCTGAGATATCTGCATTGTGTAGTTACTTGCCCGAGACTGTAGCTATCCTGCCTTGTCTGCAGACACAGGGCACAGTGACGGCTGTGCAGCTGCAAACAGAGGCTCCAGTGGTGACGGCCTCGGGCCAGCAGGTGCAGACACTCCAGGTAGTGGTGGGACCGCCGCCCTGTGTCACAGTGTCACAACAGTGTTACAGACTACAAGTTTGCATGCTACAACCATGGCCATGGTTCATGACTCATTTCAGTGCTGTTTTGTTCATTCTCCCTCCTAGCATGTCTTATAGCCGCCTGAGCTGCATGTTCTTGACTCAGCACAGTGTGTCGTGTGTGTGTGTCAGGTCTCTGCTTCTGTGCTCATGGCTGTCAATAGATTACCATCTATCAGAATTATGTTTTCTGTCTCTTGCTTTTAAAAGCAAGTTTTGAGTCAAACTACATTCTTTGTGATGAGGACACAGCCATTTGAAACATAGGTCTTTCAGATGTGTTGTTATGTTAGTGTGAGAACATTGTGGGGTTCAACACTGAATGTTGAATGCCACTTGACATCAATGGATCCATAGTCAATACAGGCTCATCATCTCACGCAATATTTTTCTTACTGTCTTATTTCAAAATGGCAGTGGTTTCCCTCCCTTTGGCATTTGTGTTTATTTTTCTATCCCAAAACAGCAGGAATAAAGACACATCACCTAATGCCATTAACCAAGATGTGGAATCAGGGATGTTCCTGAATGACATCTTTTGCTTGCAGATAGTCATAGCTGTGGTGCTAATGTAACAAAGGGCTATTGTTTGCAATAACAATTTTTGTTCCTTTCTGCAGGTACAGGGCCAGCCCCTGATGGTCCAGGTGAGCGGAGGGCAGCTTATCACGTCGTCAGGGCAACCCATCATGGTGCAGGCCATGTCAGGGGGTCAGGGCCAGACCATCATGCAGGTCCCTGTGTCTGGAGCCCAGGGACTACAGCAGGTGAGGGGGTGTGATTCGACCAGTGATCATAATCAGTATTCAGATATTTCCACAGCCTGTAATAACACCCAGTGTTTTCTTGTAGAATATTTTTTGTTAGATATGGATGGTGGGGGTAATGTTTAGTATGAGACCCGTTTCAGTCCTAGGCCTGTACCAGCATCAGTCCCAATAGGTGGTGCAGTTTTGGAAAATATCTCTTATTTGGATATTTCTATGATGGTAAAGGGACAGTTCAGTACAGTAAGGGACAGCAGTTACAGTACTGTAATTGCTGTCATTTTTGAATTTCTGTTATTTGAGGTGTAGAATAATCAGTAAGTTTTCATTGTACTCACATTTTATAGATGTGGGTTGTCACTGTGGCATAGTGGATTTAAAGAAACACTGCTGGCATATTGTGTATAGACCATGCTATTAAAAAGTGAAGTGAACCAGGCCAACCTTTGTATACTACTGTGTGCATGTGTAGATCCAGCTGGTGCAGCCAGGCCAGATCCAGCTGCAGGGCGGTCAGACCCTCCAGCTGCAGGGCCAACAGGGTCAGCCCCAGCAGATCATCATCCAGCAGCCCCAGACAGCCATCACTGCCGGACAGAACCAGGTCATTTTCCAACCATATTCTGATGAGTCATGTTTTTCTAGCTCCAACTGGCAAATCTTTTGCATCATAATATTGTTTCTGAGTGTCTTCCCCTCTCGCCTGTGGTCCTGCAGGGCCAGCAGATCAGTGTGCAGGGCCAGCAGGTGGCGCAGACAGCTGACGGACAGACCATCGTCTACCAGCCTGTTAATGCTGATGGCACTGTGCTGCAGCAGGGTATGCCTTTTGTTATTTTCATTTTGTGTGACAGCAGTACCTTAAGTGTTAACTATGAATAAGAGCAGTGATGTTAAGATTATGGTGATTACCCCTGTGCCTGTAGGAATGATCACAATTCCAGCTGCCAGCTTGGCCGGTGCCCAGATTGTACAGGCTGGAGGTGCCAACACTAACACCACCAATAGCGGCCAAGGCACTGTGACCGTCACCCTGCCAGTCTCCGGCAACATGGTCAATGCAGGTGGAATGGTCATGGTAAGACCCTGCGCAGAGGTACCTGGCACCTTATTACCTACTTTTACCTGGCCTCACACAGGGGTGGGCTGTGTGGTCGAGGTCAAAGAATTATTAAGAGCGCCACTCATACGCACCAGATTAAGTTATTGTAATTTTTTTTCCTAGCCACAAAATCTATGTTCACTCACGGCAAGCACTTTGCACAGTAATTCAAATCTTTATATTTGATACAAATTTAAAAAAAAAAAATCAAATAGAGCATGTGATAGACACTTTTGGTGTTTAAATGTTCTGAAATTTGGTGTGGGAATGTGTTTATTGTCTTGTAACTTGAAGTATTTGATCATGTCCTTAAATTTGTAGTTGTCCCCTACAATTATATGCAATTTCAGTCTTCAGGTTTCTTATCTGATCGTGCCAGGATCCATTAAAATTACATAATTAGATCCTCAAAATATTGCCTTGATCAGGATTGTATTATGATTTGAATTCTACTCAGTCCGGCTGCAGTCCAGCCACAAAGTATATACACTGTAGAGGTGGGGAGGAAGAGTTTCTGGAATGTCAACACACATTTGAATAAATCCAGCCACAGGAGATGTATTACAGCCATTTTAGGCCAAGTGTAGACATGCAGAAAAGAATCTCATCTTAAGGTAGAAGTCTTTCTTACTGTTGCAGATTATTTCAAGTAATTTGTTGCCACTGCATGTAGCCATCATGCACAGTACCTACATCTCTGTCTCAGTATGTGCTTGTCTCTTACCTAACCCTGCAAAAGGTTCTAAGCATGGTGTGCCTGTGTGTCTCTCTCTCTGTCAGATGGTGCCTGGATCTGGCACAGTACCCGCTATGCAGCGTATCCCGCTGCCAGGTGCTGAAATGCTGGAGGAGGAGCCTCTGTATGTCAATGCCAAGCAGTACCACCGCATCCTGAAGCGAAGACAGGCCCGGGCCAAGCTAGAGGCTGAGGGCAAGATCCCCAAAGAGAGGAGGGTAAGGCACATTAGTCATCACAAACCATATAGGCCTTAGTATTCATTGCACTTGTAACAAATACTGTGAACTCTGGCATGGTGGCTGTTTGCTGATGAAGTTTCCAGTTGGAGTGGTGATTATTTCATCAATGCTTACACTGTTAATGCTTGTAGAGTTCAGTTCATTTCTGGACACAGTGTCTTGTTCATAACATCAAATGAGTCATGGGCCAATTTGCCACTTTGTCTGTCAGAAATACCTACATGAGTCTCGCCACCGTCACGCCATGCAGCGCAAGCGGGGAGATGGAGGACGTTTCTTTTCGCCTAAGGAGAAGGAAGAGATGGCTTTGTCCCTGGCACAAGTAAGAGGCTGCATTTGGATAAATTGTATTTCATGTAATAAAAACAGCATTTGCAGCACTTCATTTACTATTTCTAAAATACTGAGGCTGGAGCCTTTAGAAGTCTTAGCATTTTGTTAACCAAGGACTCAAGTTTCCTTCCTTCCTTTAAAAATATGATTTGTTTAACCTGTAGTTTCATTTTGTAAGAGAGGGTGCTGCTTTACTGGAATTGAGAATAGCTCATTTTGGAGCAAAATGTCATATTGTATTATGAAACAATCCATTCTCTGTCCTCCTCTCTCCCTCAGCAACAGCAGGATGTGGCCGCAGCAGCAGATGAGACTGTGGCTCAGATGATCAGAGTCTCGTAGCACCGTCAACCAACATAAAACCTCCATCTGTGAACTCCACCCTGCCTGAGACTTTTCACCCTAGCTAACCCATCTGCTACCCCTTTTCTTCTCACCCTTCCTCATACACCAACCCATAGCTCATTACCTGGTTTCTTCCGTTACCCGTTCACTCCTTCATTGGTCTTCCAAGGAGCTGGCCATGTGGCCGCTGAGCCTGTGGACTCCTCCGTTCCTCTCCTCTGAAGTGGAGGTTGCCTCCCTGCTCAGCTGACCCAGTCAAGCACTTAGGAGCAACTTTGCTTTTCATAAGGACATATTATTTGGACAGTAGTGAAATGTGAAGTTATTTGGAACCAGGGCCGAACTCGTTGAAACCTTGGAAATGACAGCAACGAAGCCATACTCTGTCAGACCCTGGTCAATCAAAAGGCTGAATTTGTCACTAGTGGATGCTTGTTGCTTTAAGTATTTTTGGTAAATGGTACACCATAGAGTTTTGTTTGTTCTTTTCATAAATGCAAGGATAGTTGACACATTTATATGTGAAAATTGAATTTATGATACACTTGTGCCGTATATATTTTATGTGATGTCCTGTATGATTTTTTTTTCTTTTTGTTCGGGGAAAAAAAAAAAAAGAAGTCCAACTTGAGTCCATTGAGAAAAGACTGAAATCAGATACTTAGTTCAAAATATTGTACAGTTTCTTTTTCCCCTAATGTGTACCAGCTGTTCTTACTAAGGTGCCCAATTATCTGGATGTATTTTATATGATCTTTTTCATAATAAGACTCAATGTTTATAGAGAAATAGACAGCTCATTGTTGCATCACATTGTATTCATGTAGTTACTTATTCATTGTCAATCCACATTGGGGGTGTTTTTATTTAAATTGTAGATAATAGTTTTTTTTATTACCTATGTGATGCAGTCCTACAATATTTTTTTTTAATAATGAAAAATGGTTGGACATTGAACTCATGAAAATTTGTGTTCATTAAATTTTATCATTGACTTAAGTATTTGTTGTTACTTTTTGCTTTCAGTTTTGCATAGTTGTCATGGTTTGGTGAACACTAACATTGCATAGTGCATAGTACAGTGCTAATTTATATGCACCTAACATGATTCTGCATTAATTTTTACCATTTGTATGATTTCATGTAAACAACTCAAATGATGTGTGTAGACATATCAAGGGGATACATCTTTGCTTTCAGGAAAATACAATAAAGCCATAACCTCAACCTGAATGCACCTAAGATTGTGCAATATTGGTTGATCAGACTTCCTTTAAGCTTTCCTGTGCTCCTGTCCTGAGCAATAGAGACCACTGTGACTGTGGTTTAAGGTCTCAACAGTAAACCCTTCTGAGTTTTATTTTCAAGTTGCCAAATCATTATTTAGAGGTGTAATTTTATTGGGCACGTATTACGCAAGATCATAAAATAATGATGCACTTGCATTTTTAATACTAATGAATTGTGTCCCCTTTATTAAAAAAAAAACAAAAACAAAAAAACCTTAGGTCACCACATTTTGGCGAAGTGCACCACCACTTTCTAGCGTTCTTGTTATTAAAGTCGATGAGATGTGATACTGTGTAACAGGCCCTCTCATTGCACATGGTTTCATATAGCCTATCAATGAAGTAGAAGCCATTAGGTTTAAAGGTAGGGATTTTGAAGGACCAGACCGAGCACTTACAGGAGATTAGTGCCCAGTCTAGTCAGATCAAGGCAGGATCAGCACATTTATTTAAGCCCCCTATCTTTTCTGTTTGTTGTTACCCGCATTTTTTAAAAAATATATAGCGAGAGCATCTTCTTTGAATGATCAGGGGGAATCCGCCTCATAGTGTTTATGTTTATATTCAATACTGCATATTTCTTGGTTAAAATTTAAAAAATGACATGTTTTCACTCAGATTTGCAACCTTTTTCTCTAAATAAACCCCGTGCCCATGTTAATTAGGGTGTAATAACGCTTTGGGATAATTCAGCAGATCTAGAATTTGTTACGTGGAGTGGAGTGATAACAGAAATAGCATCTCACTGAAGCTAAAATAGCAACTTGGATTCACCACTTGTTACTCGGAAAAGTGACGAATTACTGCGACCACGTTGCTTGGCAACGAGTCAGATTATCACTCTTTCAGAATCGGAGGTTGAAGATGACTTTACTCTGTATGGGAAAAAATACACCCAACGGCGATTTGTTCTCGCTTCAACTTGTCTTCTTCCTACACAAAGTTAGCTTGGATGAAAAATGGCAGAAAAGCACAATTTGTTCCCGTGGAAGTATTCACACCGGGCTATCGAGAAAAAGAAGACGACTTATCACATCGAACATCAACGGAAATTTTGGGTGTGAATTGACCAGTATGTAGCATTTGGCGCAATATGAATTGACCTTTTAACCCCATGTGTAATAGTAATTTAGTGAATACAGTGTCGTTACTGTTAGAATGAGTAACGAGTAGCTATCCCAACACTGATCCCCTCTTTCTCCACTGCTGCTGATTGGATGAACATCGCCCACACACTGCCCACTTGTTCAGGTGACAGCCTCAACACGCCGCCCACCCCTTCGGTAGATGCTGCTGTCTGTAGATGACAGCTGACCTGGGCAAGAAGTAGTGTTTCAACTGCTTATTAGAAAGCGGCGAGGCTGGGAGACTCGTTTATTCCTCGATAGTAATTCGGGCTCCCTGCAAGGTCAGCTGGAGGTGCTTCGGTGCTTCTTCACTGCCCGCTCGGACATTTTAAGGCAACGCGGAGCTTGACCAAGAAAGCAGAAGACGACGGACTCTCTACACTCTGCAGCTTAAAATCGGACATCATTAGACACATTTTCCCAGAGAAGGTCGATAGCCCTTACATGCAATGACGGAGACGGAGGTTAAACAAGCCACGAAATATGTCAAAGAGACCGAAAACGTTGCAGAAAAATATTCAGCACTGACTGTTAGCAAAAACAGCGACATGAACATGAACGTGGGGGAATTGCCCACCGCGGCGTTCACTGCGGTCCCCACTCTCAAATCAGTCAAGAAGGTAAGAAACGTAATCCTCATCATCATCCTTCACCGTCATAGGGAAAGACTTTGTGTGCTGTAGGATGTGGCATGTGAAGAGGATACAACCGCGCATTGGTGCGCATTGCACTGCAGTAAAGTCTACTGCACAAAGGCTCGTATAGACGGCGTTGATTTACCTTGAGCTTATAGCAACACCAACTCTTAGCATTTTCATCCTAAAGGTAAAGGTTAATGGGTTTTCGGTGAACCCCATAGGCTTATGTTTTGCATGTGATACTGCAGTGTCTTCTGAATCACACATTAATTAGCTGGTTATCCCGTGAAAGAATCGCACTATCCCAACCAAGGCTGCAAGACTAGAAACTATTTTAAACATAAAAGATAGTCAGTATCAAATAATTATTTGAAAAGTAATAATGCACCAAGATTTTTCAGTTTACACCATTATCAAACCACATAACCAAAATGCAACCAAAATAATAATCTTACATGATTTTATAACAACATTGTTTCAGCTTCAGTTGCAAAGCAGCTTTTGTCAAAACAGAAATATTGGTAAAATCTGCCTCAAGGTTAAATTAATTATGAGTTTCACACATTATGGCAACATTGTAAAGGCACAGTTAGCTTTCAACATCCGCATGCTGATAAATACATGATCAAATACATGAGCATATACAGGGGGTGGACAAAATAACGTGAACACCTCTCTAATGAAGTATAGGACTACCTTTTGGCCTCACAACAGCCTCAGTCCGTCCTTGATACCTGTCATACAAGTCCTGATCTGTGTGCAGTGGGATATTGGGCATATCTTCAAGAGCTTTCAGTGCTTTGAGGGATGAGGAAGGTGGAAATCCTCTTTGTACTCAGCACGCTAGTACTGCCCATAAAAGTTTAATGATGTTTATATGAGGTGATTGGGCAGGCCATGTCAGACATTTGACTTCAGCCTCGTGTTCATGAAACCATGAATTTGTTTAGTAGTGTGTATGGGGGAAGAATCAATGTGAAACAAGGTAAGGTGTGCAACTATGTAAAACAGCCTTGTATTCCTCAGTCATTATACAACCATGCAGCGCAATGGTTGAATTTAAGGATCACTGCTTATACCATTACAGATTCATCACCATGTTTAACAGCTGACAGCAGACATTGCGGATGGATAGCATCCTTTTGCTCTCTCCACATTTTAACTTGTCCAGATGAAGAAAATATATATTTATATATGTCTAATCACCAGAAGGTGTTCTTTTCATCAGTTGCTCAATTGTCCAGGTTTGGTGCTCCTTACACCAGGTTGTGCGTTTTTATGTATTGGCATTAGATACAAGTGGTTTCTAGTTGACAGCACTGCTATAAATGACAGTTTTGTGGAACTAAAATTTAACATTTTTTTGCCATAGTTTTGTGGTGTTTACCAACTGTATAAATCCATCTCTGAAGGCGAGCTTTGACTTGCGATCACTGTTCATCCTTGCTGATGCAGTTTGTCTGTGTTTGACCTGAGTTGTTATTCAGTGTTATTCAGCACTGCTCGTCTGCAGTATTTGTGACGGATGTACCTGCAATTCAGGCATCAACCATTCATTGAACTTAATTTGACTTGCCTGTGCAGCTGCCTTTGTGATTTGGCTATGTTAAAGGCCTACTTTTTTTTAATGAGGTGCTTCAGTTATTTTGTCCAACCCCTTTATTTTCTTGCTCATTTTTTAGCCAAGAGTAAGACAGCAGTGCAGAAAAAACACAGTTTTCCCAGCAGCAGGGCTTACAGAGCCCGGAACATTATCTTTGACCCCCTGACTGGCAAGGCAATAACGTGGACTATGAGCAGCCTCAGGGAGCCTGATGTAAAACATATTGGATGGTAGGAATGTAGACTGTGCTTATGAAAACAAAGCTCTGTGTTATGAATAAATGTGAGAGCCCTGTGTCAAGCTGTGCCACCTGTTTGTGTGAAACAATGAATAGGTAAAAAGGATACAAAAAATGATAGAAATGGGCAAATAAAACAAATCAAATTAAAATTTCAGACAATACCAAATATGAAAACAGTGAGTTGGATGCCTGTTCATCTTGGGAGGTAGTGCATGGTCACATATTCAGGATGCCATAGACAAATACAAAGGTGTGTGTGTGCGTGCAAAAGCGCGTGTGTGTGTGTGCGTGCATGTGTGTTTGTGTGTATGTAACTACTCCCACTGCTCTTCTCTCTTTGAAATCCCTCTAACAGTTACACAATACGCCCCCTGGGAGTTGGACTCAGTGTCTATGAATTTATTCATGCATCATCATTTCATCTGATCCCTGTGGGCTATTTTACATAGAACAGACCAATTCTGAAAAGCATCATATCATACTGTTACTATCTACTCTTGTCTATCATAGTGCTGTGGCATAGCTGAGGTCAAATGCAGATTTTCCAGACACTGAGCTTCCTCTAACAGAAAAAGAAAAGAGACAGAATCAGACTCAAAATCAGAACTTAATTTGGACAAACTACAGTGAGAAATTAATTTGAGGACTGGTTCTTTTTATGTTGAAATACTAAATCTGCCACAGTCTATACAGTACTCATCCACCAGTGTGTGCTATATTAACCCTGGGGGAAAAGTTGCTTTAAGGTGAGAAATATAACACATCCATACCGACCGGTTCCATCTTTTTTCCCTCTGTTTTCAGTTTTGCCTTTGCCATTTGAAAAGGATCTCTTTAGCTTTTCTGCAGCATTTCTGTTATACCCTCTTTGCTTTAAAATTGAAGTTCTCTTTTTCAGTATGCCAGCTGCCTTCTAAATGTTTGCTTCCAGAAATACATTTTATAGGAACAACAAACTGCCGTTGTCAGTTGTGTTTTTGTGCTACCTTAATGTCCACATTTTACTGCCTTAATGTCCATATTCTCTCAAGATCAAGGTACATGCTAATAAGTAGAAGTCATTGTTTCTGCCGAAGGTCATGCAGTTTTGGAGGAGGGATTACCAACCTGTATTTTTTGCACAAACATTGTAATCCGTCATGCCTGTGTTGATTTAAACAGACACCTTCGCCGACCAGAGGAAGTTTCATAATTTTTTAACAGACCTCTCTGAAGAGTTTCACATTCGTAGACTCAAAAGTTGTTCATGTTCTGTACACCACTCATACTCAGTCACAATAAAGCATTCTGTCTTTAAATTATTTGAGCATTATAGCAGTCAGTCACCTGTTTTGAGGGCCTGAAGGTCTGTGATGATCAGACTGGGCGTCTTTTCAATCAAATGGCGCTGCAGAGCATTAGTGGTGTCAGGATAAGTGGTTTTAATGTCGCCTTACGCCAAGTCCGTATCCAGCCCTTACGCTGCCCATTCACAATTATGCCACAGCTTAAGTCTGTGACCTGGCCTGCTATCTAAGAGAGAAAGGGTATTTTTAGCAGTAGGATGGGACTGGATGGGTCGCTTGTTGATGGCGCATAAGACTAATGGAAACAGGGTTTAATTCCTCCTGTCAATCCCCTTTTATTCGTTTGACCAAACTAGGGATCCAGCGGGGAAGTAAAAGCTACAGCAAATGCAGTTTTTGTGAGTGTGTGTTCATGCGTATGTGCATAAATATGTCATCATGTTATATTTTGTGTTCTTCCATATGTTCCCAGCACCTAAAAAACCTAGACCTTAGCCTACAACCCACTGACTTTAGCAGGTAGTTGTCAAGGGCAGAGCCAGAGACAGTGAAAGAGAGAAAGGAGGGCAGGGTTGGACCCCGCTCCTCCTCCCTCCCCCCCAACCTCCACACAGATACACACACACATATACACACACACACCCTGGGCCTCTCGCTCTCCCTCTCCAGGTTGGCTATTAGAAATCATGATAATAGTTGGGAACCTCCCCCCAGCTCTGCCTGGGAGGGTTCTGGGATAATAGCATCAGGACACCTAGTACCATCACACAGAGGACACCCAGGCACAGGGAAACAGACTGAGAAACTGGAGAGACTAGGCAGTGACTGGCAGCCATGGCACACAGACATGGGCACGGGAGAGAAAGGGTGAGTCACTACTAATGCATCACCAGGAACTCGTCCAGCACATTTACTCAAGAATATGCGTGTCCCACACACAGGATTTGCAAGAGTTGCTTTTGGTAGACCGCAAGTTTTCTGTCTTCTTCTTTGTTTTTATGCAGAATGGTTCTTTACCTTGACTGGAGAAGTTTGTATTTATTGACATGCATATGATGATGTCGGTCACTGAAATACAGGTGGAAGTTACACAATCTGCTCTTTTAAAGGCCAAGGTTATTAACCAGGCACACCTCTTGAGTAGGCCTCTCTATAGGAGCAGTGTAACCAGAAAGCTGTCTTAAGTAACCCTGAGCTATTCACCATACATCAAACCAACCTCTATTTCCATACATGTTGTGACCACAGGGAAAGGATTCTCTGGCTGCACTAAACGAAGAGCAATAACGAAATTCAGCGGACCGGCCTGAACCCATGTTGAATCCCCAAGAGTCCAAACTGATGCAAAGCAAACATAAAGTACTATTTTGCAAAAGTGTGAGAAAGAGCAAATGGACACATGCGGCGATCCCCACTGTTCACACAGTCTCATGAGCTTGGGTTTCATTGTGCTGACACAGTAGATAGTTGAGGCCCAGGTATCACTGCCCATGGAAACAGGGACTGTGAGATGTAGACACTTTGACTGTGAGTAAAATCACTGTGCCATTTTTGCCAGTTCTTATGTAATAATGTGATATTTGTGGTATTCTTGGAGTATTTTAAGAAGCAGGTGTGAATGCATGGTTTTAATCACTTGTAAAAGCAAACACCTTGCAGAAAAATGTATCCACTGTTAAGGTTAAAGTCATAAGAATAACCATGACGTGTTTCAGATTTTGGACAAAATCATCTTCATTTATTGTCTCTATATTTCTCTGTTTGTCTCTGCCTATCTCTATTTCTCTGTGGAATCATAAATCATATTTTGGCTCTGTGAAACCCATTCATTCAGTATCAGCAGTGGCTAAATTTTATGGATGTTTGCCTGCCGACTACCAGGGAAATGAATCACGCGTGCAAGTTTCACCTGGTTCCTCGACCACACTCATAAAAGTTCTGTCTCAGCATTATGTGAGACAGCAAAAATAATCTAAGACATTGCTTTGTATGCAGTGTTCCCTCAGAAGTTTCCTGAGTATTTTAGTAGTGCACAAATATTCTGCTATCTGCCCTGGTAGACCTAACACGAAACTGAATCTGTAAGACATGACTATGGGCTACTGTCCATATATGCAGTGCACTTAACACTAAATGTTATCTGAATCACTGTTGTTAGTCTGGCATTTATGTCTTCCCGGATTTATCAGCTGTGTGTTGTGTCAACTCTGCAGACCAGCACATTAGTTTTTAGTCCAAACACATGCTATGGACATCAAAAATAACAGAAAATGCAACCCTACGGCATTTTCAGAATGAATGAAGACAGTGGAATAGACTTTTGTATTACTGAGGCAAAGTGAGTGATAAAGGAAGCCATGTGGAAACTCAAGGGTAGCGCTGAGCATATCAGGAGACCACAGAGGACAAAGACCTTAAAGTACTACCGCTACTTTAAGAGAACCTTCTGTGGAAGTCTTTTTTTTCTTTTCTTGGAAATTACAAAGATAGCCTTATGGTCAGAATGACTCATTAACTTGTAAAACAGTTTTTAATGGTTTATGGGATTTAAACTTGCTCAGCCCATAAAAAAGCTAATGCAAACTGTCAATTAAGAAAATAAGAGAATCCTCAAAACTCATTTTTAAATGTTTGCCCTCAGCAGCAGTGATGAGGAAGGAGACAAAGAAGAAAATACAAGTACATTTATATGACGGCCCTGCTGCACTTACAACAAACACAGTGGAAGTCCACCACGCTCAAGTAATTTTTATGACAGTACACAGAGTTGAGAGAAGGAAAAGAGATGAAACATCAAAGCATGAGCTTGGGTTTGATCCTATACACTTTAGCCACTAAGCCGGCAGGACACCTGTGGGATTGATTTCTTAGACAGGCAAGAACGGACAGAGCGACAACACTACAGAGGGAGTGATTTGTCCATCAGCTTTGTCCAAGGCAACCGCAACACCTCATCTGACTTTTAGGGAGGTCAATGGATCATTAGTTTCACCATTTTTTTCATGCATTCTGCACTCTGATACTTGATTCTGCTAGATCTACAGCAGTGGACCTATCGCTGACAGTGGACATAGTGTTATGGTACATCACTGCCTGTCAGATGAGATATCAGGTCTTTAATGGTGACAAGATCCTGGTGTCTGTTTTGATCAACCAGTTACAGCCAGAGTGTCATAACCTCAATGACATCATGAGGTCCAGACCTGATGATTACCTGCAGGTGTCCTGCTTGACTGTCCTGCAGAGCACCCACTGGTACCTGTAACCCTGTCCAGAGACAATCTTCTTCTGTTTATTTGGTAAACCTTCTGGCTCAGTGACATGGAGAGGTTTAAGCAAGATGGAGACTAAACTACCATTCAACAAGCTACAGATAGCTCAGTTTTTTTCTGATTTTATATGTTTCGGCATGGTCTTGTAGTTACACAGAAATTAATGGCATAAGCTCTTCAGCAAAGTAAAATATTTCTGCATCTAGGATGAATGACAGTGAAGGGGATTGTTCCTGGATTTTTTTATGTTGATATCTGTTATTGTTTACATTGATAACTACTTGTTATAGTTTGCTCCACTGCAGTCTAACAGTAGTAGTAGTAGTGCCTCCTCTCTTCCCCTCACTGACCCATTTCAAAGGACCTGACGGGACATCTGGTTAACTCTCTCTAATCTTTCCAATGTTGACAACTGACTGTTGTCTACTGGTAGTGTAGCCAGACTGTTCCTGGCTCAGCGTGTCTAAATGACACTCAGTGAGTGGATTTGTCAGGTCTTGAGACTAATTCTAGCCCACAAAGTCCTAAATAGAACTATTTTCACACCAGCGACTGGCTTTAATTCTTTCGCTATGCTATGCTTTTAACAAATAAATTGTATCAGCTTTTGCGGTTTTTTAGTGTAATCCTAGGATAGGATAATTAAAACTTAACATTTCTGTTAGCGCCTAGAATAAGGTGACAAATAGCCATGATAGCTGTATTTTCATCCACTTTTTGTGTATCTAGGTCTTTCATCTTGGGCCCTTTGAAGGGTTGGGTTGACTGTTGGTGAACCACGCCAACAGCTGAAGCCTGTGTATTTGAACAAAGAATAAATCACAGAACAGGAGCATCTAAAAATAGGCAGCAGCTCCCTCCTCCTGATCCACCTGTGATTTATCTACTCTGTGTTAATGTAACAGTCTCAGGTGAAGCCAAGAACCTTTGAAACAAATACAGACCAAGAGAGAGTAAACATTACCAGAACGTTAGGCAGATCACTCAGGCTGTCACCATTTTGATGTTTGATTTTTTTTGTTGTTGTGTAGTTCCTGTCTCCTTTGGTTTTATTGTTGATATTAAATCAGTATACAGAGGCAGTTAAGCTGTAATACACACTGGCATCAAGTGATTCATGTTTAGCCATTCATGTTTACATTGTTTGCCATTTTGTTTCGGCTTCTCTCCAGATCCAGTTTGCTAACACAGAGGACAAACAGGAATTCAGCAAGTATCCCACCAAGGCAGGCCGCCGCTCCCTCTCTCGCTCCATCTCTCAGTCTTCCACAGACAGCTACAGCTCAGGTACTGCCCATCTGAAAAGATTCGGTCCAAAATTAGATATCTTCATTAGAAAACAAATAATGTCTAAAGCCCACTGAGTTACTGTTAAAGTTCAGAGTCATCTTAAGAGCTCTGCTTGCAAAATATTATTTGAAACACTGACTGATGAATGTCAGGTAGCAATATGTTCTTTTTTTTCTAAAACAGATATATAGCATAAAAGATTGGAGGCACCCTGTGCACATTCAAACATTTAGACTCTTTTAATTATATTAATAAACTATAGTGTAATAAAGTGGACAAACAACATTTTGCACATTGTTGCTTCATCAGGTTTGCGGCACAGGT
>OMLF01013837.1:59311-73010 GCA_900302615.1 Holocentrus rufus | reverse complement strand
CTCTCTGCTCAGAGCCTGACGGAGCTCCGCACACACACTGTCGAACCGCTCCGCCGGCACCTGCACACACACACACACACACACACCCTGCACCCCTTACACAATGCATATTAAGTATTAATTTCATAATTGCCTCTTTTGTATGCTTTGCTACAATAGTGACCTTTTGTGTTCTGCATTTCCCAGCTGCCTCCTACTCTGACAGCTCTGATGATGAAACCTCTCCCCGCGACAAAGCCCAGGTCAACACCCAAGGCAGCAGCGATTTCTGCGTTAAGAACATTAAACAGGCGGAATTTGGCCGGCGTGAGATCGAGATTGCAGAACAAGGTATATGTGGACTGATTGTTGATTAGAATTATGTATTACAGGGGGCAGCAAATTACGTTTGAACTACTGAGAATTCAAGCAAAAAAATGTACTTTGGTCAAACTTTTGACTGATGTAATATGTGTTTTCTTTCAAGTTAAATGAGCCTGGGATTGTGACATTTGGTCTTAGGCCATATGGAATAATTGTTCCATTCATGTATAATCAGCAGAACACATAAAAGTGATCATGCATGTGAACTGGATGACTCAGGCTTGTTACCAGGATGTTGGTCATAAAGTTTTCCTGCAATATCAGTTGTTATGATACAGTTGAATCAATTGTTGCTGGGATAACAGACTCAGTATCAATGCTGTCAAGACAGAGAGGGCTTTGAGCTCCCTGTTTCGACTTTGTTCCCAGTTAAGTATCATATGGCATCTGCTTTGCTGCTTAGACATTGTTAGAGTCAGTGATTAGTATAAAAGTCCTCCCCCTGACCCCAAAACATGACCTAAAGCTGGGGCTGTGTCAATATTATCCTGGGAAACACGATCAAGCCTCTTTATTTTTCTTCTATTCATCTCTTGCTTCTTATTTTCTTTTTTGATACCTCTCCTCTCCTCCCATCTCAAGACTTTTTTTTTTGCAGACTCTCCATCTTAAATCCTCCTCCTCCCTCTCTTTCTCTCTCTGGCTGTTTACAATGCCCATGTGCGATAAGCAGGCCTAAGTGCTCGATAAGTGCTCCTTTAGCCTAAGCCTGGGCTTCAACAGCTGTTGCTGACATTCAGCCAGTCTGCATTTAACAGCGATGTCCAAAAATCTAGAAAGAGCTGATATTTTGTATTCAAAATGGTCTCATGTGCAGCCAAGTGCACCCTCTGCCTCTGACAAAACGAATCAAGTATTTTTACATCTCATTTTCCAACCAATTTCCTCTAACTTGTTGCTCCGTTCCTCCACAGATATGTCTGCCCTGATCTCCCTGAGGAAGCGAGCCCAGGGGGAGAAGCCACTGGCTGGGGCGAAGATAGTAGGCTGCACCCATATCACTGCTCAGACAGCAGTACGTCCCCTCATTCAGTTTACCGCATGTCACCGTGACTCTGTTACCGCTCTCTCCTCATTTCCTCTGCTACCTGTTTTTGTAATTATACGCTCTTATCATTTTCTATTAGGTTTTGATTGAGACGCTGGTCGCCCTGGGGGCCCAGTGTCGCTGGACCGCCTGTAACATCTATTCCACTCAGAATGAGGTGGCGGCTGCTCTCGCTGAGACGGGTGAGATGATAAATTCAGTCAACACACACTCTCCTCTAATGGACCTGTTGCCTAGGCAGCCGGCCAATGCCCGTCTTTCCCTTCCTCTGTCTTTGCAATTATGCGTGTGTGTTTTATTTACCATAGGAATACCTGTGTTTGCATGGAAGGGGGAGTCGGAGGACGACTTCTGGTGGTGCATCGACCACTGTGTCAACACCGAGGGCTGGCAGCCCAACATGGTATCAGCCCGACAATCCCATGATACACTCTGCCCATTCTAGTCTGTGCACTGAGCTGTGCTGTCATGGATTGACTCTTGATCATAAAAGCTATCTTTCATTTCTTTTCCCTGTTGTGTTTCTCTCAGATCTTGGATGACGGGGGAGACTTGACCCACTGGGTGTACAAGAAGTATCCCAGCGTTTTCAAGAAGGCCCAGGGCATCGTGGAGGAGAGCGTCACCGGGGTGCACAGGTCAGATGGGGCTTAGATCTGAGGAGTCCTGGGGTTTTGCACTGTTGAATTGGCATTAGGGATTTTATGGCTTTTGTCAGCCTCTGTTCTTAAGATCAGAGATCCAACAGAATTATGCATAATGCAAAACAACACTGCTTTGCAATTTGCTTAAAACTGAATTTGGTTTGGTTTGAAAATGAATGTGAGGGGTTAGGGTAGAGGAGTCCTTATCAAAACAGACTATGAGCTGGAGTTTTTGGATGATATTTTAGTTTTATTTATTTATTTGTTTATTTTGGAAAGCCCGAAATGTCAGCGCTTGGCAAAGCAATCACGATCCACTGGCACTGATCAAGACCCTTCTCATGCCCCCGTATTATGGTTATTTTGTGCTATGAGGCTGTAAAATGTTACTTAATGCTCCTTTAACATTGCACTGAAATGAACTGAACTGAATTTGGTGATATGAGTCAAATTAGTATTAATATACACTGACATTGTAGATTAAAAAGGCAACAACCCTAATTTGAGCGGGAGTCCATTTGGGAAACATGACAGAGCTGGACTATAGGTCACAGCAGCTGTGCATATAAAACTCTCAGTGGAACCAATTAGCCAGACTGTCTGGAAAGTATAATGTCACACAGCCCTCCAACTCACTGTGCGTGTGTGTGTGTGTGTGTTGGTGCACATGTTTCCCCATGTGTCTTCTCAGATTGTACCAGTTGTCCAAGGCTGGCAAGCTGTGTGTCCCTGCAATGAATGTGAATGACTCAGTCACCAAGCAGAAATTTGACAACCTCTACTGCTGCCGTGAATCTATCCTAGATGGGTGAGGAGAACCTATCATTTAAGTCATTAAAAAAAGATATAAAAAAAAGTTGTCAAACTCCTGTAGATTATTAAATTCTGCTGATATTTAATGGAATCGTGACACTTCTTGCCTCTGCCAGCTTGAAGAGGACCACTGATGTGATGTTTGGAGGCAAACAAGTCGTCGTGTGTGGTTATGGAGAGGTGAGTCACTGTTTGATTTAATAAAGTTGTCAAGACTTCAATTTAGACAACATGATTTTCACTGCTTCTGTGGACCCTTTTGCACTCACTGCACATATATTTTACTGTGGTCTGTAGGTGGGGAAAGGCTGCTGCACTGCTCTTAAGGCCCTTGGAGCCATTGTGTGCATCACAGAGATCGACCCCATCTGCGCCCTGCAGGCATGGTGGGTGACAAACCGTCTGTGTACAAACCTTGGTTGTCCTACCTACCTAAATACTGTGTACATTGGATTAGCTGTGATGACAAACATGGAAAATATCATCATTTGTGTGTATTAATATTTTTTGCTGCTCAAGCTTAAAAAATTCCATATGTTTCCACGCAGCATGGACGGCTTCCGCGTGGTCAAGCTCAATGAGGTCATTCGGCAGATGGACGTAGTCATAACTTGCACTGGTAAGCTGCCCCATGCAGGGACATCTATTATTTCTGCTTTGATAATCACAAGGTTTCAAGCACAGAAAACTCTGCACCTTGCTCAAATATGCCACTTGAGGTCCCAGGGTAAATTTCCGGCGTTTCATCTAAATGCTAAAAGTGTTTTGAATCAGTGTGCAGGTCAGATGAGGGAATCGTCTATGCATTCTCAAGTAAAACCTTTCTCAGCATATGAATTGATTTTTGATCATTTTTACTCTCTGGAACCTTCAGTTCAGTCACTCTGCTCCCAATAGAGAAATGGCTTTTTTTTAATTTAGGTAATAAGAACGTTGTTACCAGAGAACAGCTGGACCGAATGAAGAATGGCTGCATAGTTTGCAATATGGGACATTCCAACACTGAGATTGATGTGGTAAGTAATGCTTTGATATAAATCTACAACTACATGTGTATATGTTAGTAACTGTGTGTGTATCTGGGCGTTTCTGTATGCCAGCCTGTTGTATGAGTGACCCATGTTGTCTGCCCTCAGGCGAGCCTGCGCAGCCCTGAGCTCACCTGGGAGAGGGTGCGCTCTCAGGTCGATCACATCATCTGGCCTGACGGCAAACGGGTTGTCTTATTGGCAGAGGTAAGATGCCTCTGCAGCCCTATATCCTCACAACACTGTGTCTGTATAGTGTCTGTAAAGGAAGTTTTCCCATACAGTGTTTCAACAGCAACTGTTAATCCCCTACTGTGTACTCCGTGCTCCCCTTTCTTAGCTATTTAAACCTATGACCTCTGATGTGTGATGTTAAACCTCTTATTAGTAGTTTCCAAAATCTGGCTATCCCCCAATTTATGTCTTTTGGCCTGTTGTGATCCTGTACCCTGATTTCCTCAGGCAGTGCTCTTTATTCTCAGGTCCAGGCTTATCACTGGAGGTGACTGGGCTTTTGCAGTCAGAGCCTGTTTGCTTTGGGACAAACAGCCTGAGGAACTCAACAACTCAGACTAACAGAGTCTCTGTCATTTGAATCCCTGCTAAATAAATTCTTTTATAGAAAACCTTTTTTATATAATTGCTTTACCTCGCTCTCCTGCAGTTTTTTTTTCTTAATTTATTTTTTATGTTTCAGTTCTGCTTTTATTGGACTTTTGTATTGCTAGGCTTTTTTTTTTGCCTTTTTTAAATCTCCCTTTCCTGTGCATTTGCCTAAATGCCTAAATTATAGTTCAGTTATTTTAGTCTGCCACTGTTTCTGTATGTATAACATCAGTTTCTACTGGATTTGCTACATCTCTGAACTTCTACCCCCCTCCTGTGTTGTTTCTCAGGGCCGGCTCCTAAATCTGAGCTGCTCCACAGTGCCTACGTTTGTCCTGTCCATCACTGCTACAACTCAGGTTAGTGGTTTAGGCTCTTCAGATTTTTGTAATGCTGTGTTGAGCCTCCTGGACAGATCAGTGTGTACAGTCAGCGGTTCTTCAGCAGAGCAGATGCTTACGGTCATGGGTACAGTTAAAGGACAGTGTTTTTGTTCGTGGCGTCAATCTGCTGCTCTGTGGTAATATGAAGTCTCCAGGCGTCCTTTGTGATTGTTTCAGCCACTGTTTGGTCTGTGTTGTCTGTAGGCACTGGCCTTGATTGAACTGTTCAACGCTCCAGAGGGACGTTACAAACAGGATGTGTATCTTCTGCCTAAGAAGATGGGTAAGAACAGATTCAACTCACACAGGAGCTACACTCTGACCCTAAATTTTGTATTTGAATGATTTAATTTGTGGGAGGAAATAAGCACAGTTTGGCGCAAACACACAAAGCAGCATAATATTGCATACAAATATGTAGCAGTATAATATTCTGCAGCCAAAGTTGCTAATGCTTACTTAACTTGTGAGCAGCTCATTGTTGCCACCTTGTGATTTGAATTCAAAACCACATGGTCCAGCTTAGCAAAAGTCATGGAAACAAAAACAATCTTGTAGAAAGTATGGATCACAATCTGTCTCTCTCCTTCAGATGAGTATGTGGCCAGCTTGCACCTACCAAACTTTGACGCACACCTGACAGAGCTGACCGATGAGCAGGCCAAGTACATGGGACTCAACAAAAATGGCCCTTTTAAACCGAACTATTACAGGTAAGCTACAGCTTTTCAACTCAATGTGACTCTCCTGTGCATTCTTATTTATCGATTTTTTTTTTTACTATACTGTGTTGGATGATTTATTGTTCAAATTCACCTATTTGCAGTAACATTGGATTTATTTAATTTGTTGCTTTGTTCACAGGTATTAATGGGAGAGTCTGATGCTGTGACCCTTAACACATAGCTGCCCTGGGATAAACAGAGATATCTATTTTATTTTGTAAATTCTACAAAATGGAGGAATTATTTTACTTATGCTGAATGTAACTTAATATTAGCATTTCAGGCATTGTGTTAGATATGAATCATAAGATGAAGATGCATAGGAAACATAAGATGTGGCCAAGTGTAACATTACATGTCTGTCAGTTGTTTAAAAAAAGCCTGCTGCATGCTCTCATCTGTATGTACTCATTTAGTCGCTACTGCTTATGTTGCTAGATCACAAGTTTGTCGATTTGTCTGTTTATGCTAAATTTACACTCAGTGCCAAATGATGGCCATAACATTGAAAAAAAGGAGATATCATATATGTTTCGTCTGTCTGCGGCATTAAAACTGTATTAGTACATTCTAGAAAGCAGGGTTACCCAAAAAGTACTCTATATATAATGATGTATTTTAGAAGATTTTTTTGTTTTTACATATATTGACTAATGTTATTGAATGGTATCTGCATACACATCCATAAAGGTAACATCCAGTCATCCTATTTACTATGAAAAATTGCAGTGATGTAAAGCTGATTATGACCCTGTTTTGTTTTCAGAATCATCGCTTGCAAATTATTTAATCATGTTTTTTAAATATCTGGCATGAGATGATGATTTAGAAAAAAACTCAGGTTGAATGCGGTATTAGCATTGAACACTCATCCTGAAAAAATCTCATAAACACCCCCAGCTTTTCCTAAACTGGAAATCAAATAGCTGTTTAATGTGTGGTAAGAACTGATTAAGACCTTTGGTATTTTCAGCTGATATTAAAGTTGACAAGCTATGTATGCATTTCTCAAAAGTAAGTATAGTGAAAGACCAATGGGAGCCAGGGAAACCCTTTTTCATTGCTATAACTCCACTGCCATTTAAGAGTTTTTATTTGCTGTCTGTAATTCTGGCTGACAGGCATCACACTGTTGGACTGTAAGTCTGGTGCAGAGTATTTGGACTGGATAATACCTTTAAGGTCATGGTATGAATGTGCCTTCTGAGTTATTTACTAAAGTAAATATCAGCAACCACATTACCACATTACTGGATATTCCTTTTTGTAATTCCATCCATATAAGTGGTTAATCCACTGTCTTCCTTTCACTGCTTCTTGTACTAATTGTTATATTAAGGTATAAACTATGTGTCGGAAAGAAAAAAAAAACAACTATGAGATTTCTTGTTTGGCATATGATTATCAATGTCTTACTTTGATCCAACAGGGTCAACCAAAATAATTATATTTGAGTGATTAAAATGCATATGTGTATACTATTTATGTAAAAGAATGTA
This sequence comes from Holocentrus rufus, assembly GCA_900302615.1. Lineage (NCBI taxonomy): Eukaryota > Metazoa > Chordata > Actinopteri > Holocentriformes > Holocentridae > Holocentrus > Holocentrus rufus. Next base: position 65,901 of record OMLF01013837.1, on the reverse strand, counting down.
TTAAATCAGCAATAAAGTAAACCCTGTTAACAGAGAAAGTGTAACTCTACACGATGTATATGTGTGCGTAAGAAAAGATGGAAAGCGAACATGAAAGAGGGGCCTTCTCACATGTACCCTCTATTATACGAGGTTTAAAGCTTACATTCATGACTGCTAACACTTTCACATACCTTTCTGAATGTGCCGTAGTGCTACATTCACTACATTGTATCCACTCCATTCCTCGCAGTCAGCTCTATTGGCAGAGTGTCAAAGCTACTGGTGCTGTCCCACCCACTCTAGAATATTCGTGGGCTCTCGCGGACCAACCAGACTACATTAGTTGCTAAAATTAACAGTTGACTCACTGAGCTTAGGGAGTTGGGAGCATTCTGGAAACTTGCTTTTATCTATATAAGCAAAGAGTCTGAGTCTGTCTGGGCATAACTTGTAGAAGAACCGCACAACTCAGAGGCAAGACCTGCCCGAGGAAACGATTCAAGGGGACTCAGCTGAGATCCTTCTTAATTTTTAAGGAACAGAGAGCTTATCACTAAAAGTAAGTGGCAACTTGATAATCAGATTTTATCATGATGGGGTAAATGAATGGAAAAAAAACTGGACAGAGACTTCTATAAATGATAATATCTTTAATGATGTGGGGTCAATCTGGAATTGACCAGATAATTGATCGGGGACTAACATAAGGCAAATTGATTTATCATTAAAATTACTTGAAACTTTTGGATAGAGAAATTTTTATCCTGAAAGAAAGGTATTGTGGGATAAAGGTGAACACTAAGTCAATATTATTTATCTTATTCTATTTTTTTCATTTAAGTAGTGATCAGAATGGAATAATTAGAATAAAATCATCCCAGAAAATGGACCCCTCACCAGTGCATAAACTGATTGTGACAAAATTATTATGGTACTTTATTAGTAACTTAAACATTATAATGAGGATTAAAATTAAAACACAAAACTCCCCCTCATCTTTCTAGGAACTCTAAACCAATAAGCAAGATGTCAGCTAAGGGAATATCCATCGGCATTGATCTGGGCACCACCTATTCTTGTGTGGGTGTTTTCCAACATGGCAAAGTGGAGATCATTGCCAATGACCAGGGCAACAGGACCACTCCTAGCTATGTGGCCTTTACTGATACAGAGAGGCTCATTGGAGACGCTGCCAAGAACCAAGTGGCCATGAACCCCACCAACACAATCTTTGATGCCAAGCGGCTCATTGGCAGAAAGTTTAATGATCCTGTCGTGCAGTCCGACATGAAGCTCTGGCCTTTCAAGGTGATCAGTGATGATGGAAGACCCAAAGTCCAGGTGGAGTACAAGGGAGAGACCAAGGCCTTCTACCCAGAGGAAATCTCCTCCATGGTCCTGGTGAAAATGAAGGAGATAGCTGAAGCCTACCTGGGACAGAGGGTGTCAAATGCAGTCATCACAGTTCCAGCTTATTTCAACGATTCTCAGAGGCAGGCCACCAAGGATGCTGGTGTGATATCTGGATTGAATGTTTTAAGGATCATTAACGAGCCCACGGCAGCAGCCATTGCCTATGGCCTGGATAAGGGCAAAAGAGGAGAACGCAACGTCTTAATCTTCGATCTCGGTGGTGGCACCTTTGATGTGTCCATCCTGACTATTGAGGATGGCATCTTTGAGGTGAAAGCCACCGCAGGAGACACGCACCTTGGTGGGGAGGACTTTGACAACCGCATGGTGAATCACTTTGTGGAAGAATTTAAAAGGAAACACAAGAAGGACATCAGCCAAAATAAGAGAGCAGTGAGGAGACTGCGCACAGCTTGTGAGAGAGCCAAGAGGACTCTGTCATCCAGCACACAGGCCAGCATTGAGATTGACTCTCTGTTTGAGGGGATTGATTTCTATACCTCTATTACAAGGGCTCGCTTTGAGGAGCTCAACTCAGAGCTATTTAGGGGAACACTAGAGCCAGTAGAGAAGGCGCTGCGAGATGCCAAAATGGACAAGACGCAAGTCCATGAAATTGTCCTGGTTGGTGGCTCCACAAGGATTCCTAAAATCCAGAAGCTCTTACAGGACTTTTTCAATGGCAGAGAACTGAACAAGAGCATCAACCCGGATGAGGCGGTGGCATATGGTGCGGCAGTCCAGGCTGCTATCCTCATGGGTGACACCTCAGAGAACGTTCAGGATCTGCTGCTGTTGGATGTGGCTCCCCTGTCGCTGGGAATTGAGACTGCAGGTGGAGTTATGACGGCTCTCATCAAACGCAACACCACCATCCCGACCAAGCAGACCCAGGTCTTCTCTACATATTCAGATAACCAGCCAGGTGTACTGATTCAGGTATATGAGGGTGAGAGGGCAATGACCAAAGACAACAACCTGCTGGGCAAGTTTGATCTCACAGGTATCCCTCCTGCTCCCAGAGGTGTACCACAGGTGGAGGTAACCTTTGATATTGATGCCAATGGCATTCTGAATGTGTCTGCGGTGGATAAAAGCACTGGTAAAGAGAACAAAATCACTATCACCAATGATAAGGGCCGCCTCAGCAAAGAGGAGATTGAGCGGATGGTCCAGGATGCTGAGAAGTACAAGGCTGAGGATGATAATCAGCGGGAGAAAGTAGCAGCCAAGAACACTCTGGAGTCCTATGCCTACAACATGAAGAGCAGTGTTGAGGATGAGAACATGAAAGGGAAGATAAGTGAGGATGATAAAAAGAAGGTAATTGAAAAGTGCAACCAAGCCATCTCCTGGCTGGAGGCCAACCAGCTAGCTGAGAAAGAGGAGTATGAGCATCAGCAGAAGGAACTAGAGAAGGTGTGCAATCCGATTGTGTCCAAGCTGTACCAGGGGGCAGCGCCAACAGGAAGTTGTGGCAGTCAGGGAGGTTCTAACTCTAAGGGCCCCACCATTGAGGAGGTGGACTAAAAATACCTTTAAGTCCATATTTGATGTTTACTGAAATACTTTGGCTGTGTCACTGTTGTTCAATACCATAAATCCTGTATTTTCACTGTTTTTTCATATCATAATAAAAGACAACTATACATTGAAAACTTCTCTTTAATTTAGTTAATTCCTCTAATATGTATTATTGCATTCTGTGTGATAATATGAAAACAAGGTTCCACTCTCCTCTAATTGTCTTTCATATATGATGCAACAAAATTTATCTTACATAAATGTATTGGAATAATTCATCAATTTATAAAGTGTATCACAAGAGAATAATTTTGAGTAACAGTGCTTAATAAAATAACTGGTAAAGTAATGCTTGCTTTACCCAGGAATGGCTGATGGTTCACTCAAACCTGCAGGGGTTTTATTAGCATGTTGTGCACCAAAAAGTCCACTAGGTGGCAATATTAGGTTGTACCAGCATCATCACTGTTTCTCTGAGCGCTGACAACAGTGGAGGCCTCTTGGCTACCTGTTGGACTATGTGATAATAACTGCTCACACTCCTGTAAATGAGAACAACACCCCATGCATCATGAATTATGTGAGGATTGTACTAAACCTGTTCATGTTCTTGTTTATGTGTTAGTCTTAAACAGTCTAACACAGTACAAAAAGGGAGGAATTTGCCTAATTTAAAAGGTTACTTTACATGCTTGATCTTAGCAGCATTATATGGTCGTCGTCGTCATCAACATCATCATCATCAACAACAAATCCTTTAGATACTAATTTAGGGTTAGGTGGCATTTTAGGATTAAGTGTAGGTCTATCATTCTTTTATGTAGTGGTGTTACATCTTTTTTTCCAACAGTCTATAACATAAATAAACACCCCAGTTTTGTCCTATGTGCTCAGTATTTTGTAGTTGTTTGGAGTTTATAGGAGTCCTATGTGTTTCATCCCATTTATAGGTATGGGATTATTTTCCATATTGATGTTACCCACTGTACACATTGGATCAGCGTCACACCCCCACGACGAGCCAGACCTGACCACATACCATGTGGTTCCACGAGTAAGTGTCCAAAAATTAAATTGTGGATCTCTGAAACAGCAGAGTTATCTCTCGCTTTGCACAACTTCATCAGCGAATGCTCTCAGTCCAATTAAAGGGAGTGGTTCAACAATGCGCCACAATCTCCACCAGCCGCCAAAGAGTTAAACTGTGGAGCCTCTTGTTGAACGCACCATCCAACCCGGTGTCGGTGAGGGAGGATACTTGTAGAGGAGCAACAGATCCTCGGATGGAAAACAACTCCACATCTACTATAAAAGCCGAGCTTTTGACAGAAAGAATTTTTCAGGGCATGATTAATTGCGCGATTGGATTATCACTGTGGGGTTTCCTCATTCTGTGTGGCGAAAAAAAGTTGCCAGGCTTAGTTTTTCTCCGCGAGGATTTTGACATTGCAAAATTGGGGTAAGATTTGTCAAAAAGGTGAGGAGTGAGAATTATTTTCTCAATGGTTCATCTTATAGGTACAATACAACCCAATGTAATTAGTCTACATGTTGTATTGGCAATTACTGTTTTCATGAGAGGTAACTAATTACTAAGGTGGCCGAGCGCAACCTCTGGACTCATTAATATGAGTCACGTGTTTTAAAAATACTCCCTGTAATTCATAACAAACATTTGACAAAACCTACAACAAAGGTTTTTTTTCCTTTTTAATCCAAGTCGCCGCGGCAGTGGACCCGTCAGTTAACATTGTAACAGGTGGTTTTTATTCTTCGGTTTCTCACTCTGGTTCTGACTGGACTATTATTTGGATAAATGAGCCACACAGGCTACTACAAGGACTGGGGTCTGAAATTAGGGAACACGTTGCATATGTTTTGATATTGCTCGAGTGGACACCAGTTTGTAACCTGGGGAAAACCCAAAAGGTATCTCCAAATGATAAGCTCGGTGTGTGTTTCGTCTTACCGAGGGCGCAAGTCGGGCAATAAACCTCCATCTAAATCATGTCTGAAGGAGGAGATGGCCAGGGGGGAAGAAGACTCGGACAAAATTATTATCAATGTCGGTGGCACGCGACATGAAACCTACAAGAGCACCCTCAGGACCTTGCCGGGCACGCGCCTGGCGTGGCTGGCCGACCCGGACACCCAAGTCAGCTCGGACCCGAACGCAGGTACCAGCGAGTTTTTCTTCGATAGGCACCCCGGCATCTTCGCCTACGTGTTGAACTATTACCGGACCGGTAAGCTCCACTGCCCCGCTGATGTCTGCGGGCCACTTTTTGAGGAGGAGTTGGCGTTTTGGGGAATAGATGAGACCGACGTGGAGCCGTGTTGCTGGATGACCTACCGGCAGCACAGGGACGCAGAGGAGGCCCTGGACATCTTTGAACCCCCGGAGCCAGACGACACCGATGACGACAAAGAGATAGCGAAGCGGTTCGGCATCGAGGACTGTCCCGACAGGTCGAGGGGGTGCTGTGAAGTTTGGCAGCCGAAGATCTGGGCCTTATTTGAGGATCCATACTCAAGCAAGGCTGCGAGGGTGAGTTCATCAGGTGTTTTGTCTTAAAAACTTTTCATACTGTAAATGCATAATTTAAAAACCACGAAGCCCTCAGGTGGTTTCCATTTTAAAAAAGCGCGCATGTTACCCAAATCAACAGGTGGCCCTACACGAACCAGCCAATCAGGCCGAGCTGCCAAAGCTGTACTCTGCAACTTTCAGTCAGTCACTTGTGAGCAGGCTGCTGTTTGTTTAATCTGTCCGTCAGGGATTTTGTTCTGTCCCATTACGTCTGCCTGTCAGTGGAGTACAGTTCTGACATCCTGAACATGTGTCATTTGTATCTCTTTAAAACAAACAAACAAAAACAAAACAAGTTTAATTAACAATCACAGGACACAAGCATAAACTAACACCCAAAGATCACAAATATGTGGATAACCCAACCTGATCAGACACAAAAAGGTAAGCCAGAATCTTACAATAACGAACTCACATGCAAATTGTATTCTGTAGCCTAATTTACATATTTCACACAATGCTGAAGAATTAGCAGCTCCTCAGTTGCCTGAAATTGTTGTTGGAGTGTGGTGAGACCTGAAGCCACACTTTGAATAGAAAAGTTGTTCCAAAAGTCGCTCCTTTACTCCTTGGAATGGAGAAGAATATCTTTTTCTAAAAAGTTGGGTAGAATCCACTGTTGGACTGCAGATAAGCTCAGATCAGATGAGTGTAGAAAATAGTACTTATTTAGTGATGGTTGTGAGAAATATCCCTTTTCATGCATTGCACATTGATTTCTGCTAGTTTTGATACAGAAATAGTTCCTCCATTAGGCAATTGTGACTTTCTTGTCATATGATTGATAGACATTATTCCATTGAAAATTAAACACTCACAGCATTGGATCTATTGATCTTTGAAGAATCTTGCATCCCAGTCTTTGATCAGTTTAGTGAATGGAGTGTTTTTTGGACATCATTTGCATCTGCAATATCAGTTTAGTAAACATCTTTAAGACTTTGACTGGGAAACCTTATAAACACCAATCTTACTTATACAGTTAGGAACATATTTTGATAACTTGTTTTGCATAATGATAGATAAGGTAAGCTTCAAGATTATTGTGAAAACAGAAGAACCTGTTGTGTGTAATTATAGA
>OMLF01013837.1:35557-50640 GCA_900302615.1 Holocentrus rufus | reverse complement strand
ATGTGGTCGCCACATTGGCCTCTCAAAATACTGTTGTTTGTCAGGACCGCCTTAATTATCTGGCACTGGCTGTATATCTGTCTCTTTTGTCTGGATAGCTCTCGGGTAGGAAATTATGGATAAGAGGGACACAATGAAAACATATTTTGTATCTGTGTTTTGTGTGTTACCGAGATACTGGGAGTGCATGTTCTCATATACATTAAAACCTCATTAATTTGAAAGAGTGAAGGCTGTTCAGACTAGTCAAATGTAACTCAAGTACACTGAAAGTCCAGTTGAATTGAAGCTAATTAAAAAGGGGACACAAGAAGAACTCATTGATTTAATCAGTATAATCGAATTTGCTCGATAAGCTTGCAGTTTTAATGCTTTAGTAACTTAAGATCACAACTGCCAAATATTTCCTCCTCTGTGCTGGTCAGTTTGGATGGCTGGGGTTCTTGTTTGATATATGCTCATGCATTCATGCTGAAAGAGAGTCTATTGACTGGCTTTTGCATTTCCTGCCAGCGATCTTCTAATGAAAGATAACATCTGGTTGATGCACGTGCTGCACTTTCAACTTTGCCATTTGGCTCGCAGTGATTAGCCTCCTAACCTTGCTCCATAACCACACTCAGTCACGCACGGTTTCCAAAAGGGTGCAATTGTTCACAGCAACCAGCCCTGGTGATGTGCAGGGTAACTGTGTCCATGCAACAAAGGGAACTCTGTGGTCCTCCTGGGGCAGAGTTAAGGCTTCCAGGCTTTCCCTCATTGTGTGGTGGAGCTCCCTAGAGGTCCCTAGAGGTCTGGAGGGGCCCCACATTGGAGCTGGAGAAGGTTGTTATGGTTCAGTGTTGCAGATACGTTTTATCCAGTTGCACAATAGATGTTTGAATATACATGTACTACAGTAATGTGTGTGTACAAAGCAGTTTTTGTTGTTTTGAACAGTAACCGAAACCAGAGCCAGTCCCCTGCTCCACTCAATAAATCTAGTATATTGGCTAGTTTTCATTTCCTTCTATAGTCTTAAAGAGTTTCTTTGTTTCACACTGAGGGAGTGTCCCTATTAGTAAAACCGGACATCATGTGCTTTATTTGTTTTTCTAACCATAGACTGAAACACTACAGAGCTGATTGATTTGTGGGAGGCCTGACAGAAGAAAATGGTTGATAAGTGCATGCATGGCACAGGTACATATTTATCCAGCTGGGAGATGAGTAAGGTTGGAGAGGCATTACAATTTGTCCAGGCCATAGTAAACAATAAAGATAGATCAGGTATTAGTTGGCACACAGTGTTAGCACACAAGCACAGGCAGACGTGGCCATTGTGTTGCATCAGTTGAATGCCAGCCGCCTCTTTCAATTTTAACAGGCAGACACCTGCCATGAAATGTTAAAGTGATTTGACTCAAATTCACTCACCATATTGATTGGACATGCATGCTGGCTAATTGTATTTTATTGGAGTTTTGTAAATGAGCGAATGCTGCAAGCAAAGGAGCATCACTCGCTAAAACTCTTTAACTCTTGCTCCTCCATCCAATATCTCCTGCTGCGCTATAGCAACAGGCAGGTTGTGGTTTTCTTTTTCTTTTCTTTCTTTTTTTTTTTTCAATTCCCACCCCTCCACTGCCACTGACTCACTGGCCCATGACAGACTGTTGTTGGAGACCCTTCATGTCTAGAAAGGCACAAGAGGCACATACAGGTGTTGATGTTGTTACCAGCATTAACAAAACCTGCTTGGAAAAAAATGCATTAACAGATTTTTCTTCTTCCACAATTATTTTCAAAAGCAACACATAGCTCCATGATTTGTTTTTTGCCCACTTTTATAAGTCGGTGCACACTGTTGGTGCCATGTGAGCACCACCTGCTGTCTGAGAGTGGCAGGGCCCATGACAGTTGAACTAAATGAAATCTCATATTGTTTGCATGATCCCTTGCATGCGTGATACTTTCTGTGTGTGCAGGAATTGATCTGAAATGGGCCTATTTTCTCTGAGAACCTTGTTCTGGATTTCATGTGGACAGTTTGCCTCTTGAAGTCAAAACAGCTTTAGTCTTTCATGTTCAAACAAATAGTGGCCAATCAGATATCAGATATCGTGGCTCGTTTTCATGCCTTCAGAAGAAGCTATTTGCTGTCATTCTTCTGTACAGATTAAGAAACACAATTTCCACAGACTTGAAAATAGCTTAAGCTAGATAATCCATCAAAGTAACTACAAAGCCTTAATTTGGTTTTGTCAAAGTTTCTGCTTTATCATTATTTAGTTGTGCCCAAGTAAAGTGTTTTCATATCAGTTTACGTATCACCTTAGTCTCTGCACATTGTTTATCGCCTGACATTCACAGGAAGAAATGAAAATCTCCGCTAGGAAATAAACCCTCAAAAACATGTCGGCTTACAAACTTTATTGTCACATCCATTTTTATTTAAGGTGGATTTGTTATCTGGGGCAGCAGTTAATTTCAGTAGCTATAATAAATAGCTTGGTTTTTCTAATCCTAGTGTTGCTGGATTTTTTTCCTCACTTGTTTGTTTTTGTTTATTTATTTTTTATTTTTATTTCATGTACCAAAAGTATCACTAAGTTGTGCCTGAATTCCCTACCAATACTTTTGACATCATAAAGTTTTCATTTTAAAAATAGTTTTTTTTAAAAAATAGCCCTAGTATTTACTGTTTGTCTTTCTAAAAGAGCTGTTTTCTCTCTCCTTCAGGGCGTAGCGTTTGCCTCTCTCTTTTTTATCCTGGTGTCCATCACCACCTTCTGCCTGGAGACCCACGAAGCCTTTCAAGACCTGCAGAATCGGACAGAGGTGGTGATGGTGGACAACATCACAGTGGAAATGCAAACATGGGAGATAGTGACCAAGCCTGTCCTCACCCTGGTGGAGGGCATCTGTGTGATCTGGTTCACCTTTGAATTCCTGGTGCGTATCATCTGCTGCCCAGACAAGGTGGTCTTCATCAAGAACATGCTCAACATCATTGACTTTGTGGCCATTCTGCCATTCTACCTTGAAATGGGCCTGAGTGGTCTGTCATCCAAAGCTGCCAGTGACGTGCTGGGCTTCCTCCGGGTCGTGCGGTTCGTTCGGATCCTCCGGATCTTCAAGCTCACGCGACACTTTGTGGGACTGCGCGTGCTGGGCCACACGCTGAGGGCCAGCGTCAACGAGTTCCTCCTGCTCATCATCTTCTTGGCACTGGGCGTGCTCATCTTCGCCACCATGATATACTACGCTGAGCGCATCGGAGCCAACACCAACGACCCCACGGGGGCGATGCACACGCACTTCAAGAACATCCCCATCAGCTTCTGGTGGGCAGTGGTCACCATGACGACGCTGGGCTATGGAGACATGTACCCGCAGACGTGGCTGGGTATGATGGTGGGAGCTCTGTGCGCGCTGGCCGGGGTGCTGACCATCGCCATGCCGGTACCTGTCATCGTCAATAACTTTGGGATGTACTATTCCCTCGCCATGGCCAAACAGAAGCTGCCAAAGAAGAAGAAGAAGCACAACCCCAACCCGGACGCACCGACTGACTCGGCCTCGTTTGGGAAGTCGGACACTAACTCTCACAGAGACAGCACCCAGAGCGACACGTGTCCACTGGCTATAGACGAGAGTGTTGGCAGAAACCGCTCAGGTCAGACCACCATATGTTTTTATACTGGATGTTTTTGACTGAATTTGTTTCTTATGCTAAGATGATTTCACTCATTGCACCAGTACATTCATTTCTAAGAGCGTAAATAATAAATATTTCTCAGTTGTCAGTGTCCCAAATGGTAACATAAACAACCACTGCATTTCTGCGGTTCCTGAGGCTTTTTTAGCGTTTGCCTGACAAATGAACCTCGCTTAGTCATAAAGACAGTAACACACCAGGATCGAATTACTCCTTTATAAGATCTCAGTCAAATCGAATTTCATCGCTGAAAAATACTGTTTTTATGCAATACACCTCTACCTTTGTCTGGGCCCCGGGGGGAGGCTCAGTAAAAGCTTTGGCATTTACGTTGCTGTGTGTTTTTGTCATCTTGTCAGACTCCAAGCAGAACGGGGATGCAAACGTGGCCCTTTCAGAGGAGGAGGGCTGCAGCCTGACCCAGCCACTGTCCCCCAGCGAGAAATGGTCCCTGCGCTGCTCCCGAGCACGAGACAAGACTGAGAAGGAGGCTACCTGCTTCCTACTGACCTCTGGAGACTTCTCTTGCCCCACAGATCACTCCGTCCACACTGGTAAAACTACATATCAATACATGCACGAATATACATATGTGGCTTTGTGTAGGGAAATACATTTTACTGTTTTGTTTTGATATACAGGTTTTGTTAAATGAATAATGTGCGCAAAGTAAAGGGGGACTTAATGAGGCATTTTGCATTACCTCAACTGTCTTTGGAATGGGACACACACACACACACACACACAAAACAACATTACATGCTATAATACACCCATGGCAGTTGCAGTACGAGTGATAGATATACTGTAGTAGTTGCAGGATAGATACAGGGGAGGTAGGAGAATAACTTAAATGTATGGCTACTTACAGCCCCAACTGACTAAGGGCAGTTTTTAGTTGTTATTCATCTGACAGATCAAAGGAAAAAATCAATCGAACAGCTTTGTAGTACTAATTGCATCATCTATCTATCTGTATGCTCTCAGGGAACCAGCCTTTGTTGAATAATGTAGTGCCTTTACAGAGTACTGCCAGGTTATGTGGCCACACGAGGTACTAAAAATATTGGGTTTTAACATTCGAGTGAAGTAGGGCTGGGTGATGGGGCAAAGTGAAATATCACAATATCTTTTCTGAATTCCTCCATCAGTGAAGGCAGATAACAGAACAGCCTGGCGAGTTCAGAAAATTGGATTCATTTTCTGTAATGCAGCCTTGAAAACCAGGAAAACACAATACTTATGCCATATCATAATATCCACAATCCAGGACGAAACCTAGTCTCATATCATGAAATCGATATATTACTGATATTTTCCCAAGTCCTAATGTGAAATAAAAAATTGTATAATGTAGAGTATTATGTAGCAAATCAATCATGTGAAACCTATAAAAACTATGAACATATTCTGTCTGAGTTGCAGTATTCTGTGATTCAGACTCTGTTAGAACTCCATCTGAAACAGGCCACATGGGTGCAGTGAATGAGAAGGTGACGCTCCTCCTAATTCTTTTCATCAGCATCCGCTGTCACCCGGCCATCTCACTCTCTCTCTCTGTCTCTGCTTGAATGGCCTGCCGGATCTCACTTCAGAGCTTCCCAAACCACCCAGAGCCCCTTGTGAGAAGAGGCTCTATATTTGGCAGCCAGGGATTCATTCCTCACATCCTGAGCAAACATCCCACCCCTGAAACATCCTCATCTAGAAAGGCACCAACGAGAGTGAAGGTGTTTACCTGCAAAACAGCACTTCCCCAAGATGCATTTTTCTACCAAAACTAATTAGTACAGTACATCACTGTCAAAGGAAAAAAAAACAAAAAACAACGACAGATAAATGGGGCACTTAGCTTGGCTCCAATGACAGTACCCCCCCACCCCTCTGTTTTGTCGACAGCCCATTAAAAGGAAACGTGTTGCCTGAAAGCCTTGTCAATCCCCGAATGTGTTGAGTGTTGAAGATCGGTGCATCTTAATAGCATTTTGTCACAAGCTGCTAAAAATCACACAATCTCGGATAAGTGTGTCAGAGGGGTGAGAAGAAGCAATGTGTGCAGACATGTTGTGATGTGAAAGTGAGCTCGCAGGTGACCCCCCTCTCTGCAATATATAACCTCCACCCAACATCTAACCACCATCCGACACGAAAACAGAGACGGGCGTCTTCTTGAGCCTGTCTGTTTCGATGCTGTCATTCTTAAAATTATGGTAAAAGATATATGGTCAGCTTATGTGATCGCCAAGCTAGCCCTCTTCTGATCGCTGAGACAAAAAACGTTGGAAAGCTGAGCAAAGCCAGAGCACCACAAAACTAATCTTTGAGAGAGAGAGAGAGAGGAGGAGGGGCGTAATTCAATCCTGAGCCCTGTGTCTGGTGAGTATGTGGATAATGACATCCCAGTCTATTACAGAGAGAATATCACACATACACAACACATTTTAGTGTGCATTATCTGCAGTGGGGCAAGGTGGGCATGCATTGTTTCCTGTCAATATTAAAGCATTTAATTTTATCAGAATTTAGTGCAAAAAAAAAAATCCTTGCTTGAGTGTAATCCGGGTAAACTTTAATTGTAATTACAGCCATTTTGAATTGGTTAGTTGGAAACAGACCATGGTGCACTGGCTCTGCTCTTCAAAGCTATGCCCATAGGGGATGGTGCTACATTAATTCCAGGATTACAGGAAGTAGCGTATGTATGCTATGTCAGGAGAGGAATATGGCAGGAAAGAGGGAAAAGGACAGATGGATGCAGCAGGTCTGAAAACTCTTAGATGGTTATCAGTGCCAGGAAACGGTTGCCTGCCCTCTGGTAGGATTAAAACACTGGTGGATTTGAAATAAGGGTGTGACGAGGAGTCCGTGACAACGTGAGCACCCCCTGTCACAATTTACTGTATGTATACCAAAGCAAAACACTCTCTTGTTCATTGTCTCATGATGTGACAACTGCCTGCTCATTTCCTTATGATGAGTGCATAATGGCGTGGCGAGCCATTGAAAGCTACTAAGAGGATGCAGCAGGCCAATATACTTGTGTATATTGGCCTGTAGAGAAAGGCTTATGAGCTCGGATGAGCTTCGATATTCCCCCGTGACTCCTCCAGATGATTGCCACTAATAGGTTTCCATTAACAGCATGGTTGGTCAAGGCTAAAGGCTCCTGCTGGCCCCTGTAGTTACGATCTGCAGGGTTTTCCAAATACCTGTGGACCTTTAACGGTTTAAGACACAGCCCGGGTCAGGGTTTATCCAGCAGAGACCCCGTGTTGCAGTGTATTGCAGAAACCGGTACTCCAGCTCCACTTTCCCTTGTATCATGCAGTTCGATGTGGGTTTGAGTCATTTTTCTGTCTTCTGTGTTCCCTAACAGAGAGCTGTAAAGACATCCTCGCTGCCACAGGAAACTATGCTCAGCCGGAGGTCACCACTCTCACCTGATGCTGATTGGCTACGAAAAGGAAAAAGGTCATGCACTCGTGGTGAAACAAGGACACGTGTTGGCTAGAGCTTTAACTCTGGCCCCTTCCTTTCCCAAGTGAATGAAGTGCAGATCGGATTCTTTTTATTCAGGACTTTTTTCCCCCTCACACAATCAAAACCCAGTGGTAGAAAATCAGATGCATAGTAGACATAATGTGCACTCATCTATATGTTACAACTCATTTTGCATGTATTGCATGATCTAGCATTGTATGGTTTACCTTGAAAATGACTAGAATTAATGTGTTTATCATTTAGCAGACATATCTTAGCTTGTCTCTATCTGAAGTGATTCTGTTTTAATCACAGTTTTAATCCAAAGTGATTCTGTTTTAATCACACTGTTTTAATCAGATATTTTTGAATATGAGATATTGTTACCATGCATTTGTGAGCAAGGAGATTTTTTTTATGTATGAAAATAAAGTGTTTAGGTTAGTTTGAGTTCTTTTTGGAACTCAAAACAACTTTGATGTCATTTTAAGTCCTGTCTTTTATCCATAAATATTGTAACTGTTGATTAAAAGCACCCAAAACGTGTGAATATGGGGTTGTACAGCAAAAATGTTACTGTGAACTAGAATTAGATTAAAACTTGAAATTGTTGTTCCAAGCTGTCTCTCAACAAAATGGATCCAGAGTACTTTGTTGATCAGCTGGTCTCTGCCTTCTGTCATGCCAATGCTATTTAATAACACAGAGTGCAGGGACAACATACAGATTATTTGTCAAGAAACAGCATGTTACGAACGATGCTCAGGCAACACAGAGTCTGTAAATCCTTGTACAAAAGCGAGAAGAAAATCAATCGAACGGTATTGTCTGTCTGTTACATTAGCTGTATACAATTGATGCGTCATTACTGGTTGAGTCGGGACCAAAATGTAGGCTGTATTAGATTACATGGTAGATTTACATTACCATCATTAGTGAAAGCATAGTAAAAACACATACTACATCATCAGTTCCAGTTGTGCCTATTGTTGAGTAATGGAGCTTAAGTGTGTGCAGTAATGTAATTATATTCCTTAGCACTTCTGTTTGTGTCAGATCTGTAGAAAACCTTGAACACGTTTCCATGAAGGGAACAGGATGATTTCTTTCACCGGTGACTTACTATATATTCCTCATGGTTTACCATAGTTGCCTTATGTTTAATAAACAAAGGGAAACTTTACTTCATCCTCATTTGATTCCAGTCCCATTTTTATGCTGACACAGAAGTCTGTAATCATGTAAAAGCACAGTTGTATGTAGCACAGTACAGTATACTGAATCATTCCCAAATCATGCTCTCCTGTGTAAATGACAAGCGTTATGCATCATGAAGTAACCAATAATGAAAGATTATTTTTTTGACAATTCAATTCTATCCGCCTTTTTAGCCTCATTTCCCATTTCCCATGCTGTACATACTTGACTAGAGGAGAAGCACACTGAAGCACATCAGACTGAGATTATCCTTGTTATGGGTTGTACAGGTGATTGTCTTGGATTGGAAACCCGATCAAACTGTCAGATGTTGTGTGTCCGATGCAAAGCAGTGGATGTCTTGTATCACGTAGGCATGTGTTTCTATGCAGAAATACAAATAAAACCCATTTTCTCTTTATGCTTAAGCTAAAAGAGTGCACTTGTCTTCTATTTACATTCTTTGCTTTGTTTTTGTTCACAGCTTGCGCTATAGAACCCACATTTTTTTCCATTAACTCCACAGTTTGTGACTATAGTGGTGCTATATACCTCTATTTATAGTGAAACCCAGCTGTAGTCTGGTTGGTCCTGTGCATGTTCGAGGTGGTGTAATGGAAGTCACAGCCATGCCTCCTGCTCCCCTGTATCTGCATGATTATGTACTAAAGGTGTAGATGGCATACAGAACACGTCACCATGGAGATTTGGGATGACAGGCAACGCTAATTACTGTTCGGCTGCTTCCATCCACACCCCACCTCCCCCCTCTCTGTCTTTCACGCGCAATGCATGCAGAAACACTCACACACTTGAGTTAAGCGTGCGCACACACACACACACACACACACATACAGACGCACGCGCTCACACCTCAGCTCAGGGCAAGATCATCATTACTGCTGTTGCCCATGAGGAACGTTTTGATGTTCAGAGCTGAAGTGTGCAGTGCACTGTGGGGGGGTCAGTGGGGGGGACAAGATGACATCAGTGAGTCACAAACATCAAGGCTATATGAATATGAGAGTAGACACCTTGTTTTCATACGAGCAGACAGTCTCTTACCAGGCTAAATGCTGGCTGAGAGGTTGGCTGGACTGATCGGTGCAGGATGACAAGATGTGAAGGAGATGCACTTGTTCTGTCGCCACCTCTCAAGTTGATGCGTCCACATATTTTTCCATATTTTTATGAACACTTTTGGTATCATTATCATTCTTCTTCTGCTTTTGATTCTTCTTGCTTATTCTGCTTATTGTTATTATTGCAAGGATTTTTTCCTATATACAACAAACTAATAAAGCAGTGTAGAAATGAAATGCAAAAAAAGTGAAATGCAAAAATAAAATAAAATAAAACAAAGTATAACACATATTAGCCAAAACAACAAAACAAAGACTAAAATTTGTTCAATTAAGGATTTAATGGTTAAAATTTTGAAGACTAATAGCTATCTTACCACTAGATCACTTGCACTTTGACAATTTCAGTTGTCAAAGTGATGCCCCTCCTAGTGAACATATTGATCATTTAAAGATTTTTTTTTGTTTTGTTTTATAGCTCTTTCATTACCTAGCATTATAATAATGCATTTAATTCTAAACACTAAGCACCTTTGGAACGAGCTTCGTTTTATGTATTTTTTTCTATGTAATTTCATTTTGTTTATTTTGCACTTTTGATAATAATACTTGATAATAATGATAATTGATAATAATCCTTTTGAATTTGTGAAATATGCAGTGTTATTCTCATTACTTATTATTCTCAACTGTCTGCTTATTTGCATACTTGATTCTTGCATTTCAACAAAAAACAAATAAATGAATTCCTTCATTAGCTCCTGTGCAACAACAAAACCTTAGGATTTAATTTACCACTTGCCAGAGGTCTGTGTTAATGTCAGGTTCAGCCAGAGGAACCATCCGAGATCTGCACTGATTTGAGGACACTCTGTGGGCTGTGCTTCGGCTCGGTCTGGCATTTTGGCATTTTCAGAGCGCCGGCCTTCAGAATGTCTATGAGTAATACACCGCATTTAAATTTTTCATACAATAAACTGTCAGCGTCACTGAAATGTTTTGCCTGCTTTCCACCCATTGGAAGAGAGTCTAGCCACCTGTGACTCTAGAAAGGAGCACACAGAAGAAAAATGAATGAATGAACGAGTGAAGAAACAAACGAAGCAGTGAAGCTCAGTTCATGCTGTGAAAATAAACTGTCTCTTAATGTCAGTCCTGTTCACTGTGATGGCATTTGAATATCACGCCCACACATGAGGTAGGATATTTTTCATTCATCCTTTTTGCATCCAGTAGATTAGACATTTCATCTATTAAAGCAAACAATAATAAGACAAAGAAACAAAAACAGAAAATTGAATGTGTGCATCCATTTCGTACAGGGCTAACCACACTTTACTGACACACACACAACCCATATGACCCCTTCTTCCTATTACATCAAATCTGAATATCCTGGTGATTCTGTGAATGCCTTTTGATCACGACATGGTTTCTTCTATACATCTGTCACGCCTGCATCTGTCAGGCACTCAGGAGCAGCACGACCAATCACATAACACAAATTAGTTCACTTATTCCTGAGAGAATGTCGCCTTAATAGTCTTTTAAACTTCCGCACCTCTCTTTGATACCAGGTGGTAATTGCCTTGCTGGATGCCTTCCTTTTGGTTGAATGCCATTTTTCAATGACTCTATCAAAACAAAGCAGCCATCATCACAGCGGCTGATAGTTTCGCACACCTGAATAACTCCTCTGGTGTAGCAGCATCACCCGAAGGAGGCACGCTCCAGTGACTGACAGATTGCCGGGCTGTGATTCATGAAACAAGATCGGCGGCAGGGAGAGAGAGAGAGAGAGAGAGAGAGAGAGAGTATCTGTCACAGGGCTCGTCCTGTCATCCCTGATTACTCCCTTTCATGGTTTCCCCTCATTGTTTTTTTTTTTTCTCTTCCCCTCCTCTGTTAAAGGTTGTCATGACAATATTGAACACAGTTTCCATGGAGAAATGCTCAACCTCAGCCCCGGCCGGTTCACTATTGCATTCATTCAGCGTTACCCATCTTGACTTCTTATCTTGACAGGTGGAATGAAAAACTTTCAATTATTTATGACTTCAGGAGGATGTGAAAGATTTAGAAGGTGGTATAATTGAGGTTATTTTATGTGTTCTCGCACTTTCTTCTTACTTTTATATCCCCAGGTATTTTATGATTATATTTTAGCATTTTACTTCCCCTTGACCTGATTAATATTTATTTATTTATTACTGGTAATTGCTTAGCTTTGTAAGTCCGCCATTTTAATCCTTGTTTATATTTTATTCTGCGTGTGAAGCACTTTGAGGTACATTTTATATGAAAGGTACTATACAAATAAACTTTCATCTTCATCATCTTCATCTTCTTCTTCTTCTTCTTCTTCTTCTTCTTCTTCTGTAATAAACAAAATCTTTCCACTATTCATGAGATAAGCTGTTTCCATGCTTAATATAAACTGTTGGACTGTTGCAGGTCTCAGCACTGAGACTTGAAGACAGATAAGTTCACGATACTGTAAACATTTTGAAGAACTCGGTTTTATAGCAGCTCTGTGTGTTTTCTGCCGCCTCTGTAAAGAAATTCCATCCCTCTGTTGTTTTCAACACACGGTTATCTTTATTTGTAAGAACATTAACTTTGAACTCTGGGGATACAACTGAGACTTTCACTTGTTTTGAACTGCCGTGCAATTAAAAGTGAATCTCCTCATTCAAAGTTTTCATGTAGAAAAGCTTTCATTCCATTTTCATTAATCTGTTTGTGCTGCTGAATGTTTTGTAATTAAGTAAAGTGCATCAAACACATGAAAAAGTAGCCGTCTGATGCAAGGAACGGCAATATTACAAGCTGGCACAAAATTTAAGATGTATTCTTATGTAGCTGAAGAATATTTGATCATCAAAAGAGGAGGATTTTTTTTTAATTGCAAATCCCATTCTAGAAAGCAGGCATGGTGGAGCCATGACGATGCCTGATTAATGAAACCAAATCCAGTGCAGACTGAGCGAGCAGCAGGTCTCTGTCACATTTCAGACAAATCCGAAGGTGTAATTGGTTTTGGCCCTGTCTATCAGTATTCACAGGCTCTCCTCTGTGCAAGCCCTGTTCCACCAATTCCTCGCCTCTTAAGGACAAATGAAAGGAGGGAGAAAACACAGGACCAATGTGGTTGCTATGGAGATTCAGCTTTAGGGCGTTGTTGTTTTTTTTTTTTTCCCCTCTCTCCATCTTTCTTCGCTCCCATTTCCCCGTTTGGAGATCTAACCTCTGTTAGCCTTTACAGCCTGAGTGGATGTGTAGCCACAGAGTCTCTGCTCTGATCGCTGCGATCTTCAGCAGTTTGGAAACCAGAGGATCCTCCGTCATGTTGGTCCTCAGGCTGAGATCACAACTTAATGGATTTCATCACTTCAAATGATATCAATCAACCTTTGCAAGCCACTCAGGCGCCAAAGGGCTCACAACTATCTATCTATCTATCTATCTATCTATCTATCTATCTACCTATCTATCTATCTATTCTTTTATTTATTTGGCTCCAGTTCATTATTTGAACTGAACTTTCCGCTCACAAGTGTCTCAAATCTCCAGGCACCCCTCATCTTGCTATAAATTACTTGAATTACAAAGTCCATTTGTAGACAACATCAGCAGGACTCCAAATATCGACTTTTTTTTTTTTTTTTGCTTATAACAGTTTAGGCAGAATGCTTTCTGAGGACAATCCTGGAGCGAGAAGCACAACAACAACAACAACAAATATGAAATAAGAAGTGAAAGCGATCCAAGCCTGTGAACGGGGATGAAAATGTGATGATCTGTGAAGAGCAAAAGAATTATTTCTCGGTCAATACTCCTGGAGGGAGTTTCCCCCTGACACAGAAGCATTATGTGTTCAGCAGAAGGCCAGTCTCTGTGGGGCCACTAATGGACAACACTCCCTGCTCTCCTCTGGCCCCTTCTGTGTGTTGTCTATTTGTGTGCGTGAGCGAAAGAGAGAGGGAGCGAGATGGAGACAGGGGGGTAAAAAGTGGGAAAGTAAGTGTACGAGAGTGAAGGAACATTGATATTGCCCTTTGATTCCACAGCTCCATCAGCAGTGACCCTGGAGGACAATACACCATGTCAGCTGCCCCTCACCACCACCGCTCCCTTCCCGCAATAATCAGACCACCAACCCTACACTAAGTGAATTCTGGAAACACACAGGAGCCCTTTCATAAAAAAAAAAACTAGCAACATTATGTCAGAACTTGGGGTCAGACTCCTAAATGTGCTCTTTAAGACAGATCTCACGAAATGTCATAAAGAAAAATTTGAGGAAGTTGTTAAAGGAGCCATTAACCCAACAAGTATGAGTTCAAGGGGGATGGATACAGTTTGCTGGTGTTCTTTGGCAGGAAATAGTTCCAAATGAAACTCTTCACCCCAAAGGCTGGGGATTATACCAGGAATCCGTGTCATTGTTTTTGGAAAGGGCTCTTGCTTTTGAGTTTTTCACACATTAACTTTTGATGGTTTGAGCTCCACAAATAAATACCCATCCAGTTCCATTGTTTCGGGCTGCTGGGAGACAGGGAAGAATAGAAAACTGGGAAAATACCTTTTTTGTATTTTGGGTCAACTTCTGCTTTAAGAAAGTTCTTATTGGAAGTACAATTCCTAAATAGTTTCTTCGTAATTTTGTCATTTCTTGTAAATTTCTTTAATTTTTCACCTTACAAACTTGTCAAAATAGGGTGTGAATTAATTATCACGGAGGCAAGGAGACCAAATGTAAGTTTGTCAATGCTGTCTATAAAATTTGTTTGATATATTAGACAACAGATGGTTGCATCATTTGACTAAAGTATTTTCTGTAGACATGAGATGTTAGCCTAATGGGCTATGGAAAAAAAAAGTTTTACAATAATTGTTAATCTTAAAGTTAGATTTAGGGAAGCCTATGAAGACTTTGAACTATAACCTTGTTGTCCAAAATGTGATTTAACATGAAATTAGCTTAGCTTTTCACTGTAGGAATTTTAAGACACATAAAGTTCATGAAAATATTTGACTTCCATTTCAAGAGCGCCATTTTTTCATAAGTTTTTTCATAAAAGGATGCATGACAAGAAAGTTAAGAAAACATATAAGAACAGTTTTTGAGAGTATTTAAAAATTTTAAGACTAAAATTTAGGGGAAAAAAAGTCACTTGGGTCACTTCTTCCATGAGGAGGCTCCATGAATGCAGCCTCAAAATGTCAATCTTAGCTGATAGACTTTCTATTACATAATAGGGTCAACATTTCTAAATGGAAATGGATGTTGGCGTGATGAAGAGCCAGTTTCCCACTCCTGAGACTCAAAATGTTTGGAAGCCTAAGTGCTAATAATGTTTACTTTATGTAGCCCTGCTTGAGAGACAAGAGACCAAGGACAGTCACTGGGACATATGGCAAACAGTTGAGTCAGCCGGTAACAGCTTGTGATTAATCAACACAGAAAAGTAGATGTGATCAGTAATATTTTTAGTCTTTCTTTTGAATATGGTGCACTTCCATAAAAAGACCATCTGCTTAACTCTGATTGTAATGAGGACAGACGCTCTCCGCAGATACGGTTGAACTAATTCTTTAAAATCACAGTCAGTGCACCCGGT
>OMLF01013837.1:16160-29867 GCA_900302615.1 Holocentrus rufus | reverse complement strand
AGCCTGACGCACGGCTTGCTGCTCATCCGACAGGAAAAAACAGATCGAGGGGGAAACAGCCAGCTCTTGTGACCTGTTCTACCTGTTTCTCTGCATTCGAATCGTCTCATAGCTCATTATGACTACTAATCCTGTCCCTCACTACTTCACTCCCTATGGATAATGGTAGAAAAATATGACTAACCTTATATATATATGTTTCAATCATTACTACAAAGTGCTTTGCAAACAATACAGAAACTACAGGGACCTCAGAGACAATTCTCAAACTTGCTGTTACAGTTAAAGACATCATTTCTTTCACTGAAACTTCATGTTATTTCGATTTTTTTTGACACTGTAAACACACCGGGGAGGATTTGGTCTCTATCTCCATTGTTTTGGCTAAAGAATTTATCATTGTCTAATCACGGAAATCCTAGATCCAGATGACCACCAGTATCTGCTCAGTTGTTCCTTGGCACAGCGCCTGTCCACCAAACTTTATGGAAATCTGTTCGTAAGCTTTTGAGAAAGCCAGCTGACAGACAAAACAAACAGGGGAAAAAAATAAGCCCTTTGGCAGAGGTAATAATGAATGAAGCCAATAGGTTAGACAATAAAAATAACAGGCATAAAAATGAGATTAGAGGAAAATTTTGTCTTTGTCAATAACCTTGCAGTATAATTCTGCACATTGTAATGAGTAAAATGGGGGATCAAGGCATTGCATTACTCTGTTACAGTACCACCTTACAGTGCCTGACTTATCCAGCCATGGTTTGCAGAGCATGAATGTCCTTTTTCTGCAGCACAGTGCTCCTCATTCATGCAGTTGCACACATTCACACCTGGGAGATCTCCAGCTTTTTTTTTTATTCCCACTGAACAGGGTCAGGAGACTGTTATTCATTCAGTTCCTGCCCAGATACTCTCAGCCGGTCCAAGGATTCAAATTAGCAACCTTCCTTCACAAGCCCACATATTGCTGCCCACTCATCTTGTGATTTTAAAAACTGAAGCCAGTGAGATAACTTTGTTGTTGTTGTTGCTGTTGAGTTAGGCCATCTTTAAAAGCCGCCAAAACATTTTGATGCATAAAATCACTCGGTCTATTTGAAACACTTTTACTGCTTAACAACATATGGACTCCTTCATTGCGAATGCAGTTAAAGCTCAGGGTTGTTTGCCGCCAGACTAGCTGGTCATACAGTAATGAGCTGTCATGGCTGTCTGGTCAGTCCTCTAAGCAGGCCTCGTGGAGGACCAGCTGGCCTCTGGTGTGGAAGCTGACAGCAAGCAGAAAGAGCCATGTGAGAATATGACTGATGGATCTCCTCCCCCACAATCCCTTCTGCCAGGAAAACACTGCTCAAAGTGTGAAAAATGTGCGTTACCACAGCCTCTTCCTAACTCAGGTGGCGGTGCAGTGGGAAAATGGGAAGTCGCCTCTTGGCTGCATGTGCTCTTTCTAGATAAACATCTGTAAGGGAACCTGCAGGCCAGCACGTCATCCTGCAGCGTAATTAGCTTTGAAGATGGGATTCCCATTAATGCGTGTGCATATTTGTGTCCGTGCATGTGTGTGCATGATTGGCTTAATGTGTGTGCAGATTGACTCACTCATGCATTGTGTGTATCATTTGTAGAGGATAGAAATGATTCGTATATATATATTGTACTATATGCATGTATGTGTGCATATGCGTACATACACACATGCACATGCACCCATGCACACATGCATCACCATACATATTCATGTGTGTGCGTGTAAGTGTGGGCACATTGTGTTTACACAGTGTATACTTCAACCCATTTGTGTACTTCATGGGGCACAGAGGTGGAGCAGTGGTGGGAAATGAATTTGTTTACAGGATACAGAATAGACAGATGTGCTTCAAAGTACACAGGACAGCCAGATTAAGAATGGAAGTGTGACGCAGCTTGGAAGAGAAAATAGGGTGACATTTACGCACACAGCCTGTGTGTCCAATCCAACACAGTGGCAGGATCAGTTCCTGCTTTAGTGGAAGTCTAAACACACACAGTCCAATATTAATTAATACACGTCACTTTGTGGACTTAAAGACTGTGGACTAGGATTGCTTGTGGGAGCTGTGCAGCATTTTATTAAATCCACTACTCAGCAGAGGTGTCACTAGATTTAGATTGGAATGCTCTGCTTTGTTTGTGTGTGTTTTCTTTTTTTTTTTTCCTCCAAAACTCAAGGGCATTAGTAGACCTGGGAGACATGTGTTTAGAGA
Organism: Holocentrus rufus; assembly: GCA_900302615.1. Lineage (NCBI taxonomy): Eukaryota > Metazoa > Chordata > Actinopteri > Holocentriformes > Holocentridae > Holocentrus > Holocentrus rufus. The sequence goes on along the minus strand of OMLF01013837.1, from coordinate 27,621 downwards.
TAGCAAGCCAGGCTGTTTTCACACCAATGTGACTGTTGATGTTTAGCAAATGTTTTTCTCACACATACCCTGGTACAAATTTGTACCATTTGACTACACTTGCATAAATGGTCAGCCCCTAAAGAGCCAGCAGGTGACGTCCCGGCGGCTCAAAAGGCAGATGATGCGTTCCTGTCAGGAGTCCATAACAAGGCTGCGTTGCGATGGATGCACAACTTGGTGCAGCTCTTCCTCTGGCGGCAGGCCTAATCTGTGTCAGAGCTGAGATATTAGAGCTGGCTAATGTCTGCTTCCATGCTACGCTGCTAAGGCTAAATTGCACCATGTGACAGTAATGGTTGCTGAAGCTACCTAACCAAATTGTTACATCCATTTCCAGCCAAGTGCATGCCACAATGGGATGTGATCCAAACAATTTCATTCAATTTAGTGGTGGGGAGAGGTTTAAAAGCCTTATGTGTAAAGTAGCCCTGAGAGCAAAAAAGAAGGCAGGGTGAACTTGTCTTCTCACAATTACCAGTTTCTTCTGTGGCCACTGAGTAAAAATACACCCAGGACTATCACTGACTGTGAATAGGCCGATTGTAATAGGCCGACACATCCACACAGCAAGCTGAGTGGATGTGTGCATAGCAAGAGAATAAAACTCTGATAGGAAAACACAACCAAGAAACTTTGCAATTCTTCAAAAAAAAGCACTTTACAATGACTTCACATAAAATTATATGTCGGATTAACCAGCAATCAAGTGGAATTACAGTCAACGTCATTCTGAAATGTCAACTGAGGAGTTAAAATATTCTTTATTGGTCAACCCAGATGTCTGGCAGTCCAGGCTGTAGCTGTTGCTAATTAACTTTCGCTACCTAATACCTTTTTAGTGACTTAGCTACTCAAAACAATCATGTGTCTGAACAACCGAGTGCTGTTTGTAATCCCCGGGGATGTGGAGAACCTCTACCAAAACATTCAGACATTGAGATAACAGCAGAGTGACTAACACAGATCAACAGCACGTGCGAATCCCTGCTCATACATTATGGCCATTTTCAGTTGCAAGCAATATAAATATTGCTGATTGTACATTGAACTGACCTCAGAAAAAGTGCAGCATATAGTTGCTTCAGTTAACAGCAGCTCCTGTTACTGTAACCGTTGCTTCCCATTTTTCTGACGAATGTATCCTGTTATTGTGCAATTTCTGTTATTTGTTCAGTTTGTCCTCAGTCTTGTTCTTGTTTTGCCGTTTGCCATTTCACATCCCTGTTCTCTTTTAAGTGTTTACATTTAACATACTTGATTAATGCTGATACACTGTATTATTTTCAAACACTACTTCATGATTATTGAATGTTTGATTACTAGAACATTTCTTCATTATGACGGTCAAAATATAAATTCATTAATTATAACTTTTACATAATAGTACTGTATGTTTCTTTACCATTACTTGTGAGGTCATAGGTCAGCATGACATGTAGCATTGTAGAAAATCATGTTTTTTCTTAGAGAGTAAACCCATGCTACTCCGTTTTATGTCAGGGTCACAAATCCAGCCCAATTTAAGCACACTTTTGTGATAAAAAAAAAAATATTCCAGCATCCTGGCCCAAATATGAAGTTTGTGGATGACAGTTGGGCAGCTTTAAACATGTATGCAATGTTCCAAGACTTGATATTTCATGTGTCAGAGTGTCCCACAACACCCCAACATGAAGTCTAAGAAGAATGCTAGAATTTTGATTTGAATTTTGAGGATTTTTTTTTTTTTTTTTTGGTGGGTTTTGTTAGATAGTGTGATATCACTATGACATGCAGACTCAACTGTCATACTGTCAGTTTGTTGAGTCCTCCTCCATGATAACCTGTGCGCGTTGCTCTAGATAGTGAAAACTGCTGTATACTCATTTATTAGGGTCAAATGTGTAGTATGGCTTCTCTCGTCCAAGACATGGCAAGGATTTCTGTCACAACAAAGGCTTAATCTGAAATGGTGACTGTCATGATACACAGAAATATTATATTATTCAATTCTGGCTTTAGGCTCTTCAAGTCAAGTCAAGTCAAATCAAGTCGTTATTGTCCCACAGGGGGAAATTTGGTTGCAGACAGAGTCAAAAAACACAAACCCAGTGCACTGGAAACAGTAAAAATACAAAAGGACCAATAAAAACATTTAAAAAACTAAACAGGTGTCAAAAGATTTAAAGACCAATAAGACTGTATAAATAGTAACAAGATAAAAATAAAAATGCAACATCACTATGAGAGCAAATTCAGCACCTCAGTATCAGTGCAGATGAAGGAAGCCCCCAGTCTTCTTGTTCTGTGGGGTTTGACTGTATCGGCGCCTGCAGGGCAGAAACTCAAACTCCCTGCAGAGGAGGAGGCCTCCAGACTCCAGGATGGCATGTCCCTTCTTTAGCACGTGCTTTTTATAAATGTCATCGAGTTTGACCTGATTTGCCCCGATGATTTTACAGGCCAGCAAACCCTTTCTCACTGGCCAGGGTCAAATTCCCAAACCAGACAAAAATAGAGAAAGTTAAAACAGATTCAATGAAAGATCAATACGATGGAGTCATGATGGTGTTGCACGTAGTAAAAAAGTTCATTTTGCTTAAGAAATACAGTCACTGCAGTATCTTTTTGGAAATACTGCATTAGGCTTGTTATCTGTGACTGTCCCCACTTACCGTACAAGTTTAATTTCTGCTCCCTAGATTGCTGTAAATACAGGTGTGGGTGTCCTCTTCCTAAAAAATCAATTATCATGTCTTTGGTTTTATGCACATTGAGGTCAAGGTTAGACTCTTTACACCAAGTAACAAAATCACCCACAACAAGCCTGTGGTTTGGCTCTTCTCCATCGAAGAGGCTGACTATAACCGAATCACCAGAAAATTTAAAAATGGACTTATTTTCATGTCTGCTCTGGTGATTATTTGTAAACAAGACATGAAGGAGATGACAAAGAACACATCCCAGGTGTAACCTATTAAAATGGCACCACTAGCCTTAATGCACTGTGATCTATCAGACAGGAAATCCACAATCCAACCAACAATATTAAAATCAAGATTGGGTCTTCTTCTCCTGACCTCTGGTTTGATGTCATCCTCTCTCTTAATGGTCTCTCTGTTTTCTTGTGCATTCAGGATCAGAGAAAACAACTTTCCCATTAGCAGGCCATTGATCAATCATGATGAATTCTGATGCATCCCCTCTCAGCTTCCGGTTGAATCCTCTTGTTATTGCTGGAGCTGGTGTTGGGACCCAAGGTGGGGATGATGGCGGTCCCACTGGCCCTGGAGCTGGACTTAGTGATATGCCTGCTGGTAGTGAAGGAGATCCGGTCTTGAACTGAGGTTGAACTGTGAATTCAGGTCCAAGTCGTGGCTCACTCTCAGGCTCTCCGTACAGATAAAGCCGTTTCTGAGAAGCGCAGGGGCTGGCTCAGCACAAACCTGATGTGGTTTTACTGGAGCTAGCTTAATTTTTAAGTAGCTGAGATTTAAGGCCTCTTGACAATTGCCATGGGAGTTTTTGAGCTATTGGTCGAGGCATTAATTGCATCCAGCGCAGCTTTGGTAAGTGCTGCTGCTGGTATACAACCGGACTGTGCTGCTGTGTATTTGGTGGCTGACTCACAGGAAATATCGCTGTTATTCAGCAATGCATACTGACGTTTGCAGTGGATCTTTTTTTTTATATATTATCTATATTATTCTGAGACAGTGACTGAGTGATTCTACATCCAGCTTGCTGCTGACAAGTTGAATTAATGATGATTCTTAACCAGCCAACCACAGTATTGCTTTAATTATTTGCTAAAAGCAACAATAAAAAAATATATACATCAAGATGTACACATTTTAACTGGAGCCTATTTTGAGTTAGTTACTGTAGTTATTGTCGGATGATGATGATCATGTGTCTTTATATTTTATTGTGACTTCATGTGTTCTTATGTATGTTTAATGTTGTTTGTTGCTGAGGTTTTTAATAATTTTATGTTGCTAAGTGTCTTTTAATGTTTTAATGTTCATTGTGTGCAAGACAAATTCCCTTCGAGGTGATAAAGGTTTCATTCATTCATTCAGATTGGATCATGTGGCGTTTGGGCATCGAAAGGTCCATTTCCTTGCAGCCTCTGTAACGTTACTACCAGCCACCAATCTCCTAAGGGAACATCTGTTCCCTCCAATACAGATTGCGTTCATTACTTTTCCTTACAGGCAGATAATAAAACACACTTCCACCTCCATTTTCCTCTGCAGTAGACAGGTTTTTGGCGCTGTGGTCTGATCAAGTAGCAGCATATAGCCTTCTTGACTGTGTTCTGTTTACACGTTGCAAAAAGATTATGTAACACGCCACTGTGAGTGTCAAACTGCACAGAACAAATGTTTGTCCTAAAATCTAAACCTAGTAGAAACCAAATTTTGATCCATAAATAAGATCTCTGAGGTGGAAGTGTCATGTACAGTACAAATAAATGTCACTTTGAACACAGTTTGGCTTCATAAAAGTGGTTACTTTAATTTCCTGTTCCCTCCACCTTTGTACAGTATATCTTTCTCTTAGACAAAAAAAATATTGTTTCTGCTCCTCATTGCAGTCACACATTTCTTTTCGATTACGGTATTTTGTCAAGTTCGTAACTGGAAGCCGCCGTAGTTCCGGTAAGCGGCCTCAGAACACAAAGAAGAGTTTGTTGACATTTTGTGGTCCCAAGTCATGATAACAACAGGAATTTAACTACTCGATTAGGTAAGCAGCACACAACACTGAGAGTGGAGGAAAAAATACACACATTTCAACATCAAAACCTACAGATACTAGTACTTTACCCACGCACACACACACACACACACACTCACACACACACAAACACACACACACCAAACACAGTCGCTCAGGCTATTTTGAGAACAACCACACACTAACACCATAAATCAACAGACACCAAAAGTACATTACGTACAAAAATCAGAAATATTTCAAAATATACAGTTATTATTTACAGCTCAAGTATGCACCCTGTCACTCTTTACTATAGATACTCATTGTGAATTTGTCAGAATGTACATCAATATATACAGATTAAACACATTGTCTTAAGTACTATAAATATAGCTATGGTTTGGTCACATAAATACTCTATTTGCACAGTTAAATAAATACACTATTACTCTAAGGTTGTTGAGTTAATCCCAGTAATGTAACTGAGTTACCCTCTAAGAGTCGCTTTGTACTACATGTACAATACATATGACACATGGACAAGACAAAGAGACCCTGGAGTCATAATAAAACTCTTTGCTTTCAGTAATAACTACCAAATATCAATACCTAATTACTGGGAAAACTTGGTCCAATAAGAGAAGACATTGTTCCATCGTGCATTGCTTTTCAAGTGTTTTTCCACTTTGAAGGCAAGACCTGCTGTGCCTGCTGTGGAGAGAGGGGGAATTCCTTGGCGCAACATGCGAAATTGTGCATCATGTATCTAAATGGGCAAAGTGTTTAACCAAGTGAGAGAAGGTCTCTGTCACAGTGAATGATGCTGTTTCCACAAGACCACAGTAAACCGATCTATTGCAATTGTCCTCTTTTTTGCACGGCCACTTATCTGTATAAATATTGCTAATCAAGACACATTCTGTGACGGTGCTGGTAAGACTAATGCTGCAAGCTCAAAGAAGCTCTTTCAAATCTGTGCTTGTCAGACAACTCCAGGGTCTCTGCTTAATTGAAGTGCTCAAGTGAATATAAGACGAGACATTGGTCCAAACTCTACAGATTGTGCACTACATGATTGACAACTGTATAAAACTAAACAAAAAAAAAAGGACAAAAGCATAAGGCGAACTGACAACAGAGACGCTGTTCAGGCACCAACAATGTCACTGACTGTGCTTCACACAACATCTGTTCAGTCTCAAGAATTGCAGTGTCGTCTCAGGGAGGGGCAACAAGACAGACGATGTCATCGATTTCCTCCGCTGGCGAGCAGAGACACCCAGTGGCGGAAATTGTGCATTACAGCATCCCTACAACATTTATATCACCACATTACACCCCTAAACATATATTTTCATACAAGATTGAAAATAAAAAAGGCTTTAGTTTTCACATCTCAGTTCACAAGAAGACATATTAAAGTGTAGATTGTAGTGCTGATGACATGATGGCAGCAGTGATCACAATTTGAGGAATGTACAACAATTAACCCTCAACATCGACATCACCCCCTGTGGGATGAAATATGAATAATCCACAGCGTGGCATGGCAGTGAACTTTGTTTACAGCCACCAACTACTAAGTCAGTGCACTGTAACCAAATTAGAGATACACTGTAATGACACTGACAGTAAATCGCCTCATGACTGTACTGCTAAAAGTACAGCATGTGCCATGCAGGTGGAGTAGACAAAGCAAGGCGACGCACCGCTCTCCTCCTCCTCCTCCTCCACCACATCGAAGGGGGATTTGTCTCTATGGTGCGTTGCCACGGCTTCCCCTGGGTAAACTCGACTCTATTTTTAAACATGCAGGGTCACTGGCAGCACTCATTCAGCGGCAGACACGGAGGCACAAACACGCACGGACACATGCACGCTTACACACAGACACACACATGCATGCACAGGAACACACTCCCTTCTCCATCTGCGGCACATTCACATGCATGCAAACACACACAGGCTCAAAATATGCACACAAACACAAAACAAATCTGATACAAGCTCCATCTCTCTCTCTCTCTCTCTTTCTCTCATGCACACAGACACTCAGACAGACAGAGGCAGGCGCGAAGCTGCCTGCTGATCAAACACGACCCGCTCTGCTTATCTTTGCCCATTCAAAGCCTCTCTCTGCCTTCTAAGGCATCAATTAAAATGGGAAAGCTTTGTCTAGGCCAGCTGCGACTGGAGCAGCGGAGAGACATGTGGAGTGCTGTTGGCAGTAGCTCCACTCCAGGGCCTTGTTTGTGCAGGACGGGGAAAGGTTGTTTTCATGAAAAGTGCTGCTCTGTGTTAAGGCTCAAAGATACTCTAAAGATAGTTTGGGGGTGGGGGGGTCTGTGCTTCTGTGTTGTGGCTTCAGTGAGAATAAATGAGCTGGCGAAAACTTTCCCCCCCTCAGTTTGTTACTACTGGATTGTATATACATGATTTATGGTGACATCTTGGACTTTGACTATTGCACAACACATATGTACAGTATTCTACATCAACGGGGAGAACAGGGATGGAAGGAGATCCACAGTTTCACAAGAACCCGACTTTGACTGGCTGTTATTGCTGATGCACGATATGTAAAATTATGTTTAAACCTTAAAAACTCTTCATAACACTGTTTACACGCTGTATTACATCAGTATTGGTTATGACATATTGTTACGGGTGAATTTGTAATCAGTTTGTGCACTAGATGAGAATTGAAGTACATGATCGATTAAGATCAAATAGGGAAAGTCGGTGTACATCTTCTATGGGATGGGATGATTTTGAAGGAATTTCACTGCAGCAGAGCTAAAAGTGAAACCTGTTTCTGTCTCCTTCTACCCTGTATCCCCACGAATAACAATCCTCTAAAACTGCACCGGAAAAAGCTTTGAGATCTCCCTACGGTCTCAAAAATAACCTCCTCCAAACTCGTAAACACATGGGATTATAGTTCAACATAAAGTATTGCAGCGTTGCAGACACCTTAACCTCAGCGAGAGCTCGTCAACCGAAAAGCCTGCATCTAAGCCCGCGGTGAACCTTTCTGTTGGCTGCGTTTCTGTCTCCGTTTTGCTGCCCCCCTATAATACCTCAATAGACTGGAAAGGGCAGGCGTATCTGATCGGGGTCACTTTCCCATGATCCTTTCATCCCGGCGGGGACTGTCAGGCAATCAGCAGCATGGATCCTGTGAGAGGGGCTGAGGAAGGAGCGATTGGGGCGGCGAAGAGGGGATAAAAGGGATAGAAGGGCTTCGGCTCTGGGTTAAGGTGTGATGAACGCTGCAACAACCGGCAGTGCTTTCTCTCTCTCTCTCTCTCTCTCTTTTTTTTCTCGACTTCAATGTAACTATCTCTCTCTCTCATCTTAGCCTTCTCTGTCTCCCTCTCTGTAAGCAGGGCTGGGGCTTAGTGGACTATCTTCGGGCTCAGCGGATCATAGCTCAGACTCGGGCGAGCCGATGTTCTGGTAGCCCGTCTTGGTGCTCGTGCCGTAGTTGGTGTTGGTCATCTCCTGGGTGCCGCCGGGCCCCAGGTAAGCGCGGTGAGCCGGCATGGGGGACGGCGCCTCGCTGGGGTTCTTGCTGAGGATGAAGCGCTGCTCGTCCTGCTCCTCCAGGTTGGACATGTCCTTCATCATGCCTTTGCGGTAGGCGACAGACAGCTTGTTGGAGCCGTCGGACACCAGGTTGAAGTGGCGGACGATGAAGACGATGGGCAGGGGCAGCATGGCCACGATGATGAGGGCGTAGGCCATGGCTAGAGCCCAGGGCGGGTAGCTGAGGAACTTCTCTGAGCCCTGAGGGGAGGGAAGGAGGGGTTGATGAGGAGGTTGTCAAGGGGAAGGGGAGACAAGAAGGAGAGAGGAGGAGAGAAGGAGGACAGAGGAGAAGGAATCGTGAGCTGCTCTGAAAACCGCTGGATGGGAACCAAGTTTGAAAAGACAAACAGATGCATGGATGAATATTGATGACAAGATGCCCTGAGGTGGAACACACGGTTGGCCAGCATTTGTGGAATAATCAAAGTTGGGTGGTGCCTTTTCTTTGTCTCTTCTTCTCCTTTCCCACCATTTCTTTCTTTCTTTCTTTCTCTTGTTTACTTGCTCTCTCTCCCTCTCTCTCTCTCATATGCATATAAACAAACACACGGCGGAGTCACTGACCTCCTCCTCTGACCAGGCGTTGTAGCCTGCGGGGCTGACAGCCATCTCAATCACAGTGGCAATGATGAGCACCACCAAAACGGCCGGGGACACGTACTTCCACATGTAGAAATAGAAGCTGTAGGGCCTGAAACCCAGCATGTCCTCCAGGTCCTGCATGAACCTGAGAAGAAGAGAGAGAGAGAGAAAGAAAGAAAGAAAAACATCTGTCAGAATCTGTCTCTAATATTTATGGACATCATTCCACAGATCTTTTATCCCTTGTGAATTGATCAGTAACAACTAAAACCTCAGATGTCTTGTGCTAAGAGTTACATCAGACACTGTCTTAAAAACAAAACATATCAAAATAGTGCTTAGGCCTGCATATTAGAAACCGTGATCCAGACGTTTTGACATGAAATGGCTTCTTGTTCCAGCCAAGTTCACTTCATCCGGCCTGGTGCTGTTACCTCTTGGTGCCGTAGATCCAGGCCACAGAGACGTTCTCCAGTATCACCACCACAGTGAGAGGCAGACCAGCCGAGTAGTCGTCAAACATGGTGACAAAGTAGTTCCCTGAGCGCTGCACAAACAGCAGGCCTAATAAGAAGGCGATGATACAGCAAGCCACTGAGGAGGAGAGCAGAAAACATCGGAGTCAGAAATCAAGTGCAAGGAATCTGATTTGGTAAACAAGACAGTTACAAAATACATCTTAGAAGGTTTGGACACTGATATATACAGTTAACAGTAATACAATGATGTTCCTTTCCATGTGTAGTATCATGTTAACATTGCATGCAACTATACTTTGGATTTTGCTATCATTTTTACATTATTTTGCTGCTATCAAAGGTGAACCTGTATCTTTAAGGTTTTTTAAGATGTTTATTTATTTATTTGTTTTCCAGTGGGCAGTCTATGAAATGATAAATGTCTATCTGATTGATTTAGGATAAAGAGTTTAAAATGACATCCATGGGAATAACAACTATACACACTGAAAAAAAATCTCCATTTTAACAATTCATTTACTCTCATATTCCTTGTTTTTCTAAAAATAAGTGAAAAATGGGATGTACAGTGGGATGAGATAATCTCACTTGTTTCCAATGCTAATCAACTTGCTTCCAGAATGGGATTATCTCATCCCACTCCCGTTTTTTCCACTTATTTAGTTGAGATGGAGATTTTTTGCAGTCCGTCTTTTTGTGCTATTCATTCAGTAACATCCCTCTTACCGCACAGGATCTCCTTGCGTATCTTGAAGGCGTCCAGTATGGGTGTGGTGATGCCGGTCATGGTGCCGATCATGCTGCCCAGGCCCAGGTTGATCAGCATGAAGAAGAACATGACGGACCAGAAGGGGCTGGCAGGGAAATGGGTCATGGCCTCTGTGAAGGCTATGAAGGCCAGACCTGTGCCCTGCACCGCCTGCAGGGGGGAGAGAAAGGTCAAGACAGCTGCACAGCTCAAAGAGGTCGTGACATTATTGCTTTTCATGACGACAGGTGAACAAATGCTTCTATGCTTCTATCAGAATCACTCACTGCAAAATTAATATATCTATATATTTATACTTTGTTTACCTATTTGCGATTTGCACACCTGCACCAGTCAGAAATGGTACAGTTCAATATATATTCACATGTACAAATATTCTTATATAGCCTAATTGACTTGGACAAATTTAAATACCTGGTATTACAATTCCACTTTGCACCTTACTGATATTGTGCATGTTTTTGACATAATGTACAGTATATGTTATTTATACTGTCTACATTGTTATACTGGCAATTGGTTGCTACACTAATGGAGTCAGTAAAATAAGCATTTCATTATCCGGTACTTGATACTTGAAAAGTCTGGACAAAGCTTTACCAACATAACAAGCAACTAAAGGAGTGAAAGAGTTTGGGGTCAGGGCGCCCTGACAAATTTTTGTGCTCTGTGAATCATGCTGTAGGAGAAGTGCTAAGAAAAGATATGAGAAAAATGAAAGCTACAAGAGAGGGGAAGGTAGAGGTAGGCTTTTTTTTAACAACAAATTGAGAGCATACTGGAATAAACTAAAAGGTATGCAGCTGGGAGAAGGTACTTCTTGATTTCCAAACTATTATTCTAAATATAGACAAATAGAAAAGGAGCATGTTCTCATTACAGCCTGACAAGTTTCTCCTGCTGACCTTGTTGAGCTCGTCCTCCAGGACGCAGGCGTCCAGACCCAGCTGACCAAAACTGTCCTCCTTCACCGTCTTGATGACGCCGTACATCTCAGCGTAGTCCTGGGAGGACAAGTGGGAGAAGTTGATGTGAGGGGGGATGAGCTCTCTGCTTAGCACCCCGGTGTTCAGGTAGCCCAGGATCTTCTCTGCGTTCCTGAAATATAGAAATTGGGAGAAGGTCAAGAGAGGGGAGTGATAATACATACAGCTGCTATTTCATTGGATGTGTATTGCAGCTGCAAAATCCAATAATGAGGGCAAAATTTCATATTAAAGGAATAGTTCACCCAAAATGAAAAAAAAAAAAAAAATAAAAATATATATATATATATATATATATATATTTCTAA
>OMLF01013837.1:0-16140 GCA_900302615.1 Holocentrus rufus | reverse complement strand
AATTGGGAGAAGGTCAAGAGAGGGGAGTTATAATACATACAGCTGCTATTTCATTGGATGTGCACTGCAGCTGCAAAATCCAATAATGAGGGCAAAATTTCATATTAAAGGAATAGTTCACCCAAAATGAAAAAAAAAAAAATCTTTCTACTTACCCCTAGTGCAATCTATACATTCATATAGTTCCTGTGTGGTTTAGCAAGGTTTCCAGTCTCCTGTGATCTCCCCTGTTTCCCTTCACTCCAACGGGGCTGGACAGGTATTCATTTGTGGAGCTCAAACAATATGAAGTGAAAGCCCCAAGAGCAACAGTTCTTTCCGTAAACATTGACATGGATATGTGACATAATCCACATCCCTCAGGGCGAAGAGTTTTGTTGGGAACTATTTCCTGCATGAGAAGAACACCAACAAATGTATCTATCCGCCCCCAACAAGCACAAATTAGAGGCAGATAGATACATTTCTCTGTGTCCTTCAGCAGGAAATAGTTACCAGTTGCTGAAATAGTTGAAACAGTTGTTGTGTTTTTTTAATATGTAAATGTTTGATGCTTTGAGCTCCACAAAAGAACCCATCCAGCCCCATTGTACTGCAAACTATGAGGGTGGATAAACAGCACTTGGATTAGGAGGGAAAATATCTTTTGTTTTGGGTGAACTGTTCCTTTAAAGGAAAAGCATTATATCCAGATCCAATTCCTTCCTTAATTGTTCTCTTTAAACTCTAGTGTAGGTGACAAATTTTAAACCATGACGCACTCACTCGACAACACACTTCTCGTTCATGACGTTTGCCTTGAAGCCCAGCACGGCAAACACCACTAATGTGGCCAGGATGGAGGTAACGAAGTTAATGATGGAGACCAGAGCTGCATCAAAGTGACAGTTATTGTCCCGCTTGTTGTAGCTGGAGAAAGCGATGACGCCTCCAAAGCCCAGGCCGAGGGCAAAGAAGACCTGGGTGGCTGCTTCTCTCCACACCTGGGGCTCCAACATCTTTTCCAGCTGCAGAGAGAAAAAGAGGGGGGAGAAATGGCAAAAGTCACTCCAGGGTCAGGACATTCAGATTTTCAATCATATTTGTCATGTTTTTAGATATATATTATTCAGTACAGTGGCAACAGTAATACACAAAGTCCAACTTTTCAGTTACTTTCAAGACCTTGTTTAGTGAAATTCAAGGACTCAAAATTGGCATGTTTTTTTGGGAAAGGTATGAAATTGATCAAACGTAGCCATCATAGGCCTCATTTATTCCTTATTTATTCCTTAAACTCTGGTCAAATTATTCACTTTGAAGCTGCTGCCAACACTGCAAATACCCATCACAGAGTGGTTCTCTTTTACAATGTGAAGTACTGAAGCTAGGACGGAGTTCCAGAGTTATATCCAATTAGATTGCTACATTTTACTCTTTTCACGTAAAGCACTTTGAAGGCCTTCTATTAATTTTCTTTCTTTTTTATTCTTCTCAAATCCCCGAACTTTGAAGAATTTTCAAGGGCTGTGGATCTCATGAGGATTAACCCCAAGTGCAACAGTGATTTAGCAAAGAAAACACAAAAAGTAGGACTTCTACAATGGATACATCTGCCATTGGTTTAGTTTTTTTTTCTTTTTTATAATATTATCAAGAGTCGTAATTATCCTCATTATAACACATGATAAAATAAATCTCTTACACCATTCATTTCCCACAGTTGAACGTCCATTTTATACGCTGATCCACCACAAGAGGGAGACATCAACCAAACTTTTATTATCCAGTGGGGAAATTAATGACAACATTTTCCTGTAAGTGGATCTAAATAGCCTATGTGATATGGCAGCTGAAACCATCAATCACTCACGGCTGAACACCTTGCATAGACAAAGTGTCACTCACAGATGTCAGATATCACTCTGGTCAACGAGCCATGAATGAATGATCACCACCGAGACAGCAGCAGGTCTTAAAGCTCAATTTTTTCCCCACGATTTCACACAAGAGAGAGAGAGAGAGCAAATTGATAATATTTTACTGCCAAACTTTATTCAAACTACTTCCCTGGTCCTCCAGCAGCAGCCCTGTGCTGGCCGAGGGAAAAGGCAGATGCACAGGGGAGTTTTGCTCTCACCTTAGGGGTGAACATGTGAGCGATGCCGTCCACCGCTCCCTTCAGCAGCAAACCTCGCACCAGGAAACAGAACAGCACCACGTATGGGAAGAGAGAGCTGAAGTACATCACCTGAGAGAGAGAGAGAGAGAGAGTCAAGCACATAATACAGTGTTACCATGGACACCGCTCCTCTAAAGCTTCACACATGGAGGAGGACAAAACTGCAACCAGACACACACACACACACACACAATGAATCAATCACAGCACTGCTTTGTTTTTGCTTAGCAATGAGCAATCTGTGAAATCATACCAAATGTGGAGAGGAATCCTAGAGGTTTGGAGAGATGACTCAAAAACCCTTCCTACGGCATTTCAGAGAATTGTTGCGGCATTGCTATAATAATTGGATTACTAAGTTTGGTGTTTAAAAAACTGTGTCAGACCTTGGCAACCCACTCCCCGTGTTGTGTATTTCCTATTCAAAATGTGGGATGGATGTTGCGCTATGGTACATGACTCATTGTCTGGATTGAGATCACAGGACAGTGTTGCAGTTGTTGCCAATGAAAGCATTTTCCATCTGCATCCTGAAACAGTCTTTGCTTGGTTCAGTTTAAGCTTATTAATGTTGCATGTCTCTCTCTTCCATAACATAGATGAGATCCAAAAATAGAATGGCGATGATGATAGGCTTTAGCACATCACCTATGACCAACAACCATTAGCAAAGTAAGAAAAAAAGCCCACTCTGAATCCTCTGATCGAAATTAATTCATGTATAACATATTAAATACAATGCATTACTGCCCATAGATAAATGGCAAAGCAATAATCCTGCTCAGCCCCTGCTCTGCAGCCAGGGAGACCCTGTACCTTCCCAGAGGACTGGATGCCCTTGATGACAGCCATGCAGACAATGATCCAAGCGCCCAGCAGGGACAGGGTCATCCTCCAGTTCAGCCCACCGGTGTCGTCTATGGTGCTGGTGATGTTGAGGGTCTGACGATACCAGAAGTAAGTGGTGGCCGAGCTCTTCTCACACTCTGGTTCCACAACTGCAAATGGGAGAGGGAGGGGGGGAGCGTGACTGTACAGACTCTGCACATACACATCCTGGAGATTTTCTATATGGTGCATCACTTCCTTCTGTCTGATAAATCATGTTGCAATGGTCTGGTTAAATCTCTCTGAAGCTTGCCCTACAGCTGCGTCCATAATTGAAAGCACAGTAAACATCAAGGCATCTAACGCTAATGGAAGCTGATGTCCTTTACTCTGTCAGGATCAGTGTGTGCCTCCTCCGCTCACCACAGGCTACCAGCTGCCAGCCATTCTGGGTACAGCTGGGTCATACTTTCTGACAGACCCCACTAACTACAGTACGAGCTGCCCGGTCAGATAAGGTGCGGGGCCCGTCCTAGCTCTTGAGTCAGCACAAACAATGCACTGCTGCAAGCCTGCAGAGGGGCTGCTGCTCGGCCGAGGAGCCGCAGCGAGGCAAGCTGCTTCGATTGCAAAGGCGAGTTCTGCAGCAGCCAACCTGAGCGGCACTAGGCCTGCTGTGTGTCTGCATCTGATGAATGACTTTGCTGAATACGAAATTGCAGAACTTGCCTCTGTTCTCCACTTGGCTGTTTTATATTATTCTGACTTTATGTCTTTTGCATAAGCAGTTGCGTTTTGCTGTGCAATTCTAAGCTCGCCTCAGGGTGTGAATTTTGCTGTGCTCACTCCTCACTGCTGTGCTGTACCATGTTGTGCTTTGGACTTACTAGCTTGGCTCCCATTTCTCCGGATGGGGCAATCAGCCCAAGGTAGCGGGTACTGGAAGGACTGGAAGAAATAGAAGATACTCCACCCGATAATAACGTTATAATACAGGCCCACAAAACCGCAAACCTGGAGGAGGAAAGAAAGATAAGGGGGAAAGATTGCTTGTCATTACCGCTGTCTCACCACACAGACAGAAACACAGAGGCGTGGACACACACTGGGCAATTTGTTGATGTGAACATCCCTCTTGGAGTCCGGGCTCAGATGCCGAGCACACAGCTTAAGTCAGAGTGCGTATGAATTATTGAGCTTTGTTCTCTCAGCAGCCAGGGCTCGGCTCCTCGATGAGGAGGTATTTATAGCTGCTGAATCTCTCTGTGCCACATCCCAGCTTCCACACGCCTCACTGCCCCAGGCCAGTTCTCTGACTCCTCCTCGCACTAGATCACTGATTGATGACATCACTGGTGGTAGACTGACAAACTGACCGACTAGATCGCTGACTGACCGAATAGATCGCTGACCAAATGACGGTGTCCCTGACTGACTGGGTTCGGGGCAGATGACGCTGCATCTGGACAGCAGATTGGAGGGGGCATGATGGGTCGGCGCTCGCACAGATGACAGGGACAGATTATGACAATGATTGGTGCTGGTCTTTGTATGCCGCTCGCTCTGCAGCATCAGAGAGAATATGAACAGGCAGAGGGAGTCCAGTAGTAAGAGTTGCACAGCATGTTTCTTGTCTCTGCGTGTAGCATACCTAACTGAGACAAAAGTGAAGAAACATGGCATCAAATTCTACATCCCACACCAGGCTTATGTTTCTGGGCTGATCTTGAGCCTGTATTTTATGTCTCCCAAGTTGTAATCATGATGTACAATGTGGTGAATTAATTATAGGCCATGTTCAGGAGCTCATGATAGCACCTACCATCAGACTGGAAACCCCGATGCCTCCTAGCCGTGGGTAGACGTAGTTCCACACCCCGATACTGCCACGCCTGATCCTCTGCCCCACTGCCAGCTCCAGGAAGAACAAGGGGATGCCGATGAGGAGAAGGAGGATGAAGTAGGGCACCAGGTACGCACCTGAGACAGGAGATGGATGCAGGGGAGAGGAATTAACCCCCTGTGTTTCACCCAAATTTTACCCTGTGCAGCTTCAAAATTAGAAAAAGCATTTTTTCCAAATTGTGAGTCACATACATATTCTGTATCTGCTGGTTGTAATGCTTGATTGATTGGTTGTAATGCTGCATCATTAAATCAAATAGAAAACAAATAACATCTTGTGCATTATTTTATATGCATTTCTCTGGAAACAGGACATATTTGGTATCTTTGGAAACCTTGGGGTCTCCATTAGAATTTCAAATAAAGTTCTGCGGGTTTGAACAAGAGTCAGTCGTGCAGCATGCATTTGTAATGACGAACCGACTGACAGCACTGGCAGAGCTGGAGAGAGTTTATGAGTGTTTCTGGAGAATGTCACTGCTGCTTTCGTTATCAGGCTGCGTGTAGTTTTGTTTGTTTGCCCTGAAATCCATATTTTGAAAAGTACAAGAGCTCACTCCGACAAAAAAGCAGAAGGATCATCATCAAATGCCGTCTCTCTATTTTTGGGATCAATTCTCTCTGTCCTCCTTCAGTATAATTTTCACTATTTCCACTCCCTCGCTTTCTCCCAATTTCCCTCTCCTTCTCCTTTACGCCCTCTCCTCAGTTCCACTCTATGCAATCCCCCAGCCTCCATTTTGCCAGATTTGCCCTTCGCCTCCTGTTTCGCACGAGGCGAGGAGGGAGAGAGAGCAGCAGGCTCTCAAAGGCAGCGTGTCACGTCCAGACCTGCTTACGTCAAGACATGACGGGGCACCATGGTGACAAAAAGATCCAAAGCCAGAGAGGAAGGGTTCATGTGGTGGACAGCTCTCTCACCTGCTGCTATTTACAGACTGAAGACAAATCACTTTAATAACACACTTGGGAGGTCTGACGTTAGACTGGATCAAAAATACTGAGAACATTTTGGGTGGCTATTAGAGCTAATAGCAGACAAAGGAAGCAAAGAAAGGAACACAGAGCCAGATTGCACCGGAGTGTTATTATTTTGACTCAATGGTCCAGAATAAGTACTGTGATGATGTGTGGCCTTTGTTCAGTATTACTTCTATGGGCCTTTGATGAAGAAAGGTAACCGCCTGTCTACTTTTGTTTAGCCATAACACCGGGCATAAAAGGGTGTGAAAGGGAGAAAGAAAAAGAGAGAGAGGAGAAGGGGAAAGAAGGGACAAAGAGAAAGAAATAGCCCCTTGAACTTAAATTTCTGAGTAGCCACAGAGGTAGAAAAAAGATCTGTACCTGCTGCTTATTAAATCTACATCATACTTATGTTGAGCGAAATATTCAAACCCAAGATGCCGTTGTTTTTATTGCTGCAGCATTACATCAAATAGAAAATACATAGATGTCTTGTGCAAAACATTTTCCTGTAATTCAGCAGGACATATTTGGTATTTTTGGAAACCTTGGGATCTCCACGAGATTTTAAAGTACAGTTTAGAGGGTTTGAATGAACCTCAGTCACGCAGCATGTTATTGTAATGACAAACCCATCGATGCACCAATGGGAACGGCATGGTTAAAGAGGATAGAAATCCTCATCAGCGGGACAAGCCCAGACAGGAGGATGTGGCCCACCATGGGGTCACAAATCCATCAGGGTGCTCACACTCATTACCATGTGCAAGTCAAAACTACATGCACACACACTGACTTGAATATGCATATATCTCCAATTTTGCACAAGACCATACACACCCACATGCACCCACACACACACACACTGTGGACCTGCGTATATCATTTATTCAGCGTTGCTATATCATGCATTTCATATATCGTAACTACACACACATCCCACACAAACAAAGTGAACCAACAATAAATGTTTGAATCCCCAGGAAATTGGTGTTGGCTCTTCCATTTCCTCCATTTTAGTCACTGCCACCCACGCACCTGAGGCACCCGGGTGTAGGCCGCAACAGACAATACCAAAGCGATAAGCCTGAGAAACCACGCAAGCAAAGCAAATAAAATTTTAACTGCACGCTTTCAATTCATGTTGCACAGCCAACGCTATTGTAGGAGACCTCCTGCTGTTCCCGTATCTGCCTGAGAGAGAAGCCACATTATCTCTAATGCTGCTGATGGCACATGTTCACTCAGCTCTGAGAAATGTTCGAGGCACCGGCCCTCTCGCTGACACAAGCTGTTGGCTAATTGGTTGACAGAAGCCAATTTATCAAGGAGGAGGAGACTACAATGCTGTCATCAGGTGTACTGTGTAAGTCGTCTATACAAGAACACTAAGAAAAGAGGAGCACAGCTTGTTATGTGAGACTGAAGAGGATGGATTTGCTCTGCAGACTCAAAAAATATCCATCTAATGAGCCATTTAGTCTCATATTCAGTGTTAAAATCTTATTTTTCTCCAAACAAGTGAAAACATCTGCCATTGGGAGGACGTAATCCCACTTGTTTCCAGTGCTAATCAACTTTATTGAAATTTTCTTGGATCAAATGTTCCGTAATCAAGTGTCATTTTCTTAACACTAGTATGCTGATCTGTTTTAATCTGCCTTGGTTCAACATATTTATACTTGTTCGCAGAAAAATGCTTTGGAAACAATGTGGATTATCTCATTCGACTTGCAGATTTTTCCACTTTCTTTAAGAAAAACAAGATATAAGACTAAATGACTTGCTCAGTTGGAGATTTTTCGCGGCGCAGTAAATACTCAGAGATGCCAATTTTGGACAATCCAACCATGGAGAAACATTATCTGCTCAGAAAACATTAAAAGTTAACTGAGATAACATTAAAAGTTATCTCTGCTGTCAGCAGCAAAATAAACCCAGGTGTCTACACAATATGGTGAAGTGAACAAACATAAAAACAGACTTTATGAGAGATTTTGTTGGCACATCACGGATTATATATGCAAGTTAATTGGCAGCGTATGTACTCATTTCCTTTTCACTACTCTGATGCCGCTGGTTGTCTAAAAAGCAGATGGTAAATGGTTCAGAGTAACAGGTGAAGTGCCTCTGTACACAGCCGTACAGATGCACTTTACCTGGCGTACGTTGCTGCTGCAGCTCGGATTGGTGTGAAATTGTAGTTGGCTGAAACTGTCATCACATGTTGTACACTGGTTTGGCCCTCGGCACATTGTTTACATGCTGGGAGAAGACCTACATGTGCCACTGAGTCAGAGAGGGGAAGAGAGAGAGAGGGAGAGAGAGAGAGAGAGAGAGAGAGAGAGAGACCAAACAGAACCACTAGCACAGTGCAGTACTTTGTGTATAAATTTACTGCACTTGGGATTAAGGAAATGAGCTAAATTACTTGAAGTTGCTGCAGCATTTAGCTGTAATGTGGAGCAAATGCAATTTTTATGAGAAGGAGCTATAAAGCATTAAATATGATACCAATCACTGAGGCCAATGGGCATTCTCAATCAAATCACATTTCAGCAAATATTTGCCTGCATGCAGCAATATCCTGGGTTGTATTAATCCATCAGTCTCTGAAACAGGCTGGTATGATTAAAATGTAAACCTATGCTTTAAAAAAAAACTGAAAATCAAATCATTACAGGATAAGATAACTACTGTCTGAGACTTGGCCACTGATTTTGCCATCCTTTTTTACAGGAAAAATAAATGTTCACATTAAGAGCTTTGACTCTGCACAATATTCCAGATTATTGTAGGCTACTTTCAAAGAGAGAAAGAGAGAGAGACATTACATGCACTTTAGTAATCAGGTTTTTCCTCACAAAGAGGAGCTAAGTGATTTCAGAAATGCCATGTAAACAAGAATCTGTTTTTTATAATCAAGCTCAGGCATTAAGAGAAACCAGTTTAACACAGCTGGATTTCTGCTGAAGAAACACAGTGACTTACTTACATGCTGAGTACTTCAGCATCCTGAGGGTACACGCCATGGAACTGGGAGTCTACTGCCTAACCCTGCCATGCTCTACTCACACGAACTGTCAAAATGCAATAAGATCATCCCCAGACTTCCACACACACGCAGACTAGTCTCATGCTGTATCTCTTCTGAGCACCTACCTCCACCGTTCTTCTGACACAGGTAGGGGAACCTCCAGACGTTGCCCAGGCCTACAGAGAAGCCCACCTGGGCCAGGATGTACTCCAGCTTGTTGTTCCAGGCCGGTCGGCCGTCCTCTGCATCAGGGTCGGGGGAAGGTAGCAGGCCCTTTCCTGGAGCTGTTGCCCCAGGACTGAGGCCCATGCTCATCTGACTGCTCTTATAGTCCATGGGCTGCTCCAGGGCCAGCAGGTCGGCCACTGACTCAGTGACCGGCTCATTGCTGTGCTCCCGCTGGGTCACCTTGCTGTTCTTCGGCATGGTGGGGTTGGAAGAGCTCCTCAGGAGGGCGGAAGTGATGGAGGGAAGAAGAGGAGGGCCAGACTACAGAGAGGGAAGAGGTGAGGAACTGGAGGGAGGAGCAGCCAGGGGGAGAAAGTTGTGCTTTTTTCCTAAACCTGTGAAGAGGAAAGTCAAAGATACATGTCATTTAAAAATGCTCTAGCTCTAGCTTCTACTACTTTAGTTGTCTCTGCTTTTAGTACTTAACATTGTTACAACAGCACTTTACTTATAAAGACTCTAAAGCCATGCTGTAATCAATTCTCTCCTCATTATCTAAGGAGAACATAGATAAGAAGATAAAAGACAACTGAGATGGTCATAGGTGTTTGACAATTAGGAGAAAGCCTGAACAGATTTATTTACATTTAAACCGGATCCATGCTTTGGAATACAATGAAAAAACTGTGATAAAGCTTGATGATGACATGTATGTCAATGAGGCACATGTGCTGAAACACAAGAAAAACACAGAAGTTCAGGAGACTAGAAGATTGAGAATGTCCTCCCCTGCTGTGTGCTTGTTTGCATGAATTTATTTATTGGAGCACTAACAAAACAGTGGCACTGTAGAGCCCCGAGTGAGGTATTTCAGTAATCCACTTCATTATAGTGAATGAGAGAGAGAGAGAGAGAGAGAGATTGTGTTACAATCCATCTCACAGCAGAACCCATTATACTAAAGTTGAGTCATGTGAATAGCATTGCAGAACACATGAACGGCGGCGGGCATGGTGATCAGTAGTCTGTTTGTGCGACTACCGGTCTCAAGATGATGCAGTGCAATAAAAGTAGACTATTTGAGGTCATATTTCATTGGTTATAAATACCTATGCAATGCTGATATTTACCAGCCCATCCCTGTCTCAGCATCTTCTGTGCAGGTTGTTTTAATTTCAGCTGTTGTGATGAAAGGCCAGAGCTTCTGCATGAATTGGCTTCTTGTTAAAGAGAACACTTGCCTGGAAAGGCAGCTTGTCCAAGTTCACTGACATGTGTAATTGTGCATGAGTGCAAGTTTTTAGGAGGCCTACTGCAAAAATCCTCTGATAATCCCAGTTCTGTGTGAAGCACCCCCCTGCATGGGCGACTGGTTGAGATCCCAGCACTGTGCAAGAAAGTGAAGGCATACCTAACATTGTAGAATCTCTGGTTCGACTGCATTCACTTTTTACAACATAAATAATGGAGATCCAGTTGTTCTCAATTATTTGATTTTGTAGCTGCCAGCATGCAGCACTCAAAATGACAACAGCTCTGCACCCCAAAGACTAGTGTTTGAAAATAAGTAGATTAAAATATGGTTCAGTATAATTAGCATTTATATTAACTAATTAGTAAAAAGTCAGTGTAACAATGCATTATAAAGACAGCCATGGTTAAATGCCAAACAACAGCTCGAGGAGCAGATAAGAGGTCAGTTGACTGAGCAGACTTTGAAGACAGATTTCTGATTCGTGCTGCGTGGGGACTGGAGAGAGATCTGACTTGTCACTCTGGCAGCTCAAGAACATGCATGGGACGTGAGCCAGAGGTGTCTGGTCTGCAGAGAAGGCCTCTAATATGAAAATAGATGCAGCAGACTGAAAAAAAAAAATGAGCTGGGTGAATTTCTCAAGGATGGTTGGCGGGTGGCTGGACTCTCAGCCCACCCAGAGGCCGCTCCAGCAGCACGCACGCCACATTCCTCAACAGTGGCAAGCCCCTGCAGTCACGACATGCAGCAGCTCCGAGGCTGAGCACTCAACCTAGCTCCTTAAACAGGAGTGACCTTTCCCACAGCAGTCTACACATGCACAACTCTGTGAGTCATTGTCAAACATTTTCTGAACGAAGTGTGAATCAATGGTGCACCTGTGTTTGGAAACGAAAATGATTTTTTGCCAACTTGGAAAGAGTGTTTTGATTTTAAACACTATCGAACGAAGAGCAGGGACACTGTTTTCGCCCTACTTTTTAAACGTGTGGAAGTCATGGTATTGTTTGTCACAAATTGTTCTAATTTCTGTATGAGTAAGGTAGTGTAGGCTCATTAGCCAGAAATAGCTGGTGTGATTCACACCATGTAATAAAAGAGCAGGGGTTCACCTTAGTGTAAATGTTGCAGAGACTGATGCCCTGACAGCATGCAGTCTCAAAGCACACTCAGATACACATGGTACAGTACAAAGAACAACATCTCTTATACAGTGCATGTTATAGACAACGTACATTTAATTGCATTCAACATCCATTCACTATCTGAATGACATGGGTTTATGATTACAGTTGGGAGAAACATAGTGTGTGGCCAGTAGTGCATTGGTCCAATGTTACGAAGAAGTGTTGTGAAATGAATGAATGAAATGAAATGATGAGTGCTGGAGAGATTATATTCATGCACCAAAGTGTACACAGGACTGTGCAGACATACAGAAGTAGAATTTATTTTTTTCAAGAACTTTCTTTTTTCCTCCAAGTTTTCAATTATTTTTAAATGCTTCTTTTAGAAATGTGATTAGATTTAGAAGCAGCATGAGAAACAGGATCCCATAAAGTGCTTCATCTCTTCCCTCCTGAAAAGTAGTGATGTGTTTCCTCTTGCGTATTCCTGCCTACATATTACAAATTCTCCACAGACAACTTGGTGTTGATGATATAACAGTGCAGGTTCCGTGTTTCCGTTATAACGCTATGCTCCACTTCTATCTAGTCTGGTTGCTAAGCAATGGCTCTTCCTCTTGCGAAATTGAAATCCCATCCCTGCAGTATCAGTGGTACCCTATCTCTCCTCTCACCATCTCAAATGGACAGGCATGATATCCCCTGAAGGACAGCTGCAAATAACATGGTGCTGCCGTGACAAGACAGAGGGGAACTAGATCGTGGCTCAAGTGGGGGCTATTGTAGGATAGTCGGTCAGGTAGCCATCAGTGACTGTCTTATTCCTCAGCTGTAATTTACACATCCTTGAAAGGAAAGATTGTGACATATGAGGTTTGGACAGCCAATCAGCGAGCATGAATTACTTTGCTTTCCACTGGGATTTGAACATGGCTTAACCCACACAGAAAATCTATCTGACAGGTCCAAAATGGCACCTTGATGGCCCTATTATGGCACACTTGTATGCTCAGACACGGTCACCAACATTGCATATGGGCCTACCGTATGTGGATAACCTCAGATGCCTTGTCAAGGTCAAATGACACACCTAATAATAATAACGCGGGGATGCAAACAATAGCTATATGAGACAATCGATGATTAACAGCCCTACAATGCATGTCATGTTTGAACCAAATGTGGACACACATGGCGCGACATCGTCAACCACAGAGGATTAAAGAGCGGCGCTCGTCTTGCAATTGGCGGCGAAATCATCGTTTGACAGGTGATAAAGACAAGGTGAAAAACTGACGTGCAATTGTCACTACCGATTTCAGGTGGATTTGGGAATAAACTATTGCTACCGAAGAGAGGAATAAACATGAATATGAAGGAATTGATACCGCAACGAGGAACAAACATGATTAGATTGGTCAAATGGTGTGTAAGGTAGAAAATAACCTTCTTACCGTATTCGGTGTGCGGGACGAGGTATACCGTCAGAGTCAACGTGACTGTTTGAATCCAAAGTAAGTATATCTTCATTCAGGCACTGTCTCCGTATGCAGCATCTCTGCGCGCAAAGAGATGCGAAATCACAGAGCATCCAGGCTGACAGCGCGCATGGTGCGTAAAGTCTGACGCAGGAACTCAACGCCTGGTACAAGTTTGGTTAATAATTGTCTTAACTTTAATTCAAATAGCCAAATTCCCTTATATTGCGCCCGTATATTTCACTTCAACGTTGGCTGATCTTTGCTCTGTGGAGAGTCTGCTCGCACCTCCCGTTTCCACGTGGCTGTGGTTGTGTTGTGGGATAAATCAGCTCCCCATAGGGTGAAGAAATTACTATGGCAAAGTCACGACGATGTCTGACGCAGGTTTGACTCACCCACTCCTGCGCACGTCAGCAGTTGATGCTGGGTTCAAAAACATCTGCAGTGTTCCCAGGACTATATTAATAGCCTAATACAGGTATCAAGTATTATGAAACGGGCTGGTTTAATTGGCGGTCGCCCAGTTTGTGCAACTGTTTAAAAACATAGCTGTCCTCCTGCTATTGTCGCCCACTATTATTACAACAGCATTATTATATTGTATGCGCTGACAGTATCTTGCATCAGTATATTAATATACTGATGCAAGATCCCATAACACAATATACATATATTTGACAAGTGGTGCTTCACTTGAATACCTAATAGATCTGTCAGAGTTTGCTGTCACTCCCCCACTGATGCAGACTAAAACAGGTTTTTGAAGAATAAGGGACAGGGGCTTCTTATTAATGGCCATTTTTCAGGAGTAGATAATTTGTAGCACAGTCATTTTTCTTTCTGACACCAGCACTATATTCCGCCCTTGGCTTTATCTGCTCCTGCTCCACGCTGCATACTGTATTTTCCTCATAGCACACTGGGTGGTTTTTCCGCTGTAGTCAGCTTGTCTGTGCACATTAAGAAAAGGTCTGATTAATCTTTTTATTACTTTGCATAATCACCAATGCTGTGATTGTTAGCTCAAATTAAAATGACTATTTCAGCCCCCATAAGGCAGGCAATCTATCAATATCCAAAACAAGTCAGAGGTGGGTGGCCTGCCAATGTGCAGTATTTATTTTTCAGTTTAACTGTGAGTGAGGTGAGGATCATTTGGGATGCTACAAGTGAAAATGGAAACAGAGATTATCCTAAGAGACTGTCCCAGGTAACATATAGCTCCTTTAGACAGAGTTATTTAAGAGAGCTGCAAATAGTGACACTCCACTTAGCCCCGTTTTCACCAGGACAAGTTTAGAAAGTGAAAATAGGACTGTCAGAAGGTGTGAGTCAAACAAGGACACTGATACTGTTTGGGGGATTAAGATTATTAATAGTTGGAATGTGCTGCTAGTATATCAGATACTGAAGGATATCCTGCAGGACTGACAGATTACTTTTCCACCGATAAACTTCTCCATTAGATTTATCACACCTTACAATGTTAGCCCAAAGTTTGGGAGCACACATCTCATTTCTACACAGTTCAGTGTCAGTTGTTTATATTTGAGGTGTTGCTTGCATAAATCTTTCCAAATTGCCTATCGTTACCCTCAGTGATGAAAGTATTAGTGAGATGTTTGTAAAAAAAAAAAAATCTAAGAGTCATCTTACTGCAGTTCTTGTTCATCGTATGATGAATAACTTTTTCCATCCAATTTCTTCTCTCTCCCCACACTAAATATATTGTCAGACAAAGTAGAGAACATCCTGACCCATGAGACTACTTTTGTTGTTTTGTACTTTGACTTCATGACATTGTGTGGATTAGCACGACCCCCTCAGAGCTCCGACACAAAACACACACCGACACACATGCACACAAACACACACACAAACACAAACTTCATCAACCAACAACATGCATACACAGTATGCTTCCTGTCTCCTTCAATTCGCTCATGTGACTCACTTTCCAAGGGCCGACTGCTGGGATCAGTTGCTATGGCAACCGAAGATCATATGATGGTTACTCACCCTGTAAGCTTTTTTCTTTTTTTTCCCCCCCTTTCCTTTTTAGCACCTACTGGCATTCTGCAGCATAGCTGTGAATGAGCCAGTGATGTAGTACAACATCCCTCCTTACAACACAACTTATCGAGGGCTGCTGTGCCTGGCCGGCTCCAGGACAAGGCCGCTGTCGTCCATCATTCCTGGTGTTAGCCTGGACTTGTGAACGTCTTATTTATTGCATCCTTAAATCATACAACAGGAGGGAAATTATCCCCTGCTTCCCTTTGTAGCCAGAAGTCTGCTGCAGTATTACTCACCTGATACAGACAGGCTTGTGTTTCATGAATAACCGCAGTTCATTATTGTTGGACTGACGGCTTGGATCATCGTGCAGGCCAGGGAAAAACAGATGAGAATCCCAGGCGCTGTGGAGGGAAATAGTATTTTACAACAAAAGCTCACACGCTACAGTCTGATAAATGGTATCACAGCAGACACTTGATTCTGTTTGCATTCCCATACACCCACAGTGCAGCCTCAACACAGCACTCCATCAATATCGCAGCTCTGACCTGAACCGCTTTGACCTTGAGCTGGATGATCGCAAGTGGTTATTTTATTCAGCTGTGCACAGGGAAGATGGGCGTGCAAAGGATGGAGAAGCTGCACTAAGGCCAGTGGCTGCAGCATTTCGCATGTTGTTAAACAGGAGGACAGAATGGAAAGGTAATGAGCCATCAGACTGGATTTTACTGGGCCTAAAAAGGCCTTCGTAAAGGCTTAGTGTTGGGGAGCTAGACTGCTAAAGAGCCAGTAAATATAGAGGAGACAGACAGCACTCCAAGGCTGATTGCAGTCTCGCCCATTTGCAATGACGTAATCCTACCCCGCGCTATCAGGTATTGATTTAATCCTGAATATGAGGAAAGGCATTAGAACAGGTGGAAGATAACGCTCTGCTACAACGAGAAGCAATTCTGTTCTTCAGCATGAGAGCATATTGTGAATGGCGGTGATGCTTGTATTCACTAATCTTGTGAGATCTCCCATTCGCCGCCGGCCAGAGCACCAGCCCTTTTATCTGTAACCTCAGGAGAGCCGGGTTGCCAGGTCGCAAATTAAACATGGTGACGAACACCGGCGGGCAAAAACTCATCCTCGTCTCAGGGGGTGTTTTGGTGCAGCTGTGCCAAGCCGCCATGCTGGATTACACTTTCTCT
>OMLF01013836.1:0-10136 GCA_900302615.1 Holocentrus rufus | reverse complement strand
CTGATTGCTACAAGTGAGTGATTACCTCATCTCAAAAAAAAAAAAAAAGTTAGAATTAGCAAGCAACCAAAATCCCAACATCCAGTTGAATGCCAAACTTTGATTTTTGGTGACAATTTCCAGAACATTTTGTGGTGGCACTGATACACAACGAGTTTGCTTCATAGCTTGGTGCTAAAATTTAAAACATCATCAAAACATCATCAAATCTACCCTTCACAAATAAAATTATTGAAAAAAGAATTGTCTTCTAACAACTACGCGCAATTGTTGCCCTCAAACTGTTACTTTGACAACTTCCAGTCTGGATTGTGGCCCCATCACACCTCACAGACGGCTCTTACCAGGTTCTTATTGACATTTGTCCAAACACTAACTCTGCCAGAATTTCACTTCTTGTGTTACTAGATCATAGTGCTGCACTGTTGACCACATAATACGCTAGACAGACTGGAAAACTGGGTTGGACTCTCTGGCATCCTAAATTGGTTCAGGTCTTATCTACAGGACAGGGACTACTTTGTCTCCATTGGCAATTATGTATTTGAGCAAACTAGCATGTGGAGTCCCCCAGGGTTAAATCTTTGGGCTCCTTTAATTGAACCTCTGCACGCTTCCAACCGAGTGATGCAAAATAACAAAACTGCTTACCATAATTACGCGAGTGACAATCAAATTTTGTAACTCTTTCAACTAGACTTGCTACGTCAATGCATTGAACAAATCAACAGTTGGATGTGTCACACTTTCCTTCAGCTAAATAAAGACAGAATAAAGAGAGAATAAATTGAGATAATTGCCTTTGGTGACAAAGAGCACTGACGTGACAACACTCACGTCATCATTACAAGGCTACAATACAGCACAAACATTAACATCAAATGCAGCCAGCAGCAACAGCAAACTGGAAAACAAATGGTAAAACAATGGCGACTGCAGCTTGGACTGTGCTGGGAAGATAAGTCAGATTTAACTGCAAAAGTTGGCACAGAAAAAACTTAATTTACTTGGCTACGCCACAAAAAAGACATTTTTCTTCATGTGTTTGATTGCAGACTAAGTTGTAGCACTGCAGTGGTATACCACAATTGCATTAAGAAGGTTTTCATAATTCATTAATCAGTTTAATGTTTGACTGTACACAACTGCAGAGACATTTCAGGAGTGGCAGATGCAAAAAGGGCCTCATGAACATAAAAATACAGCATTTTGTGTGCCACTTTCAGAAATGACCATTCATACTCCCTTTCCTAATCCTCTGCATAACTGAAGGCCCCAGACATGCTTTGTGCAATCATTTGCAGAGATGAAGAGCTGACAAATTATTTTGCGTCTCTAGTCTGTCTTGACGGATGTGACAGATGGTCACACTGCTCAAATGCTTTTGTGCCATTATACTCCTGATCCATGTCTTGTGTCTTCTTAGGCACTGAATTTTATTTCTCTGAAATTTATCTCTGTTTCAGAAGAGGGCACGGCCAGAAGAGGCCTCACAAGAGCTTCTACCTGTGGACAGACTTCAGGCAGCAGGGCTTTGAGGATGTGTGCTGCTTCAGAGGTGGTGCTGTACACATACTGCATACTTAAACATGGCCAACTAATTCGGCTCTATGCACTGGCTGATAACATTCTCCATCTTTCCAGTGAGAAGCTTCTGTTTCAGCTAGATATATAAGAGCCGGGATGATTTCCTGTTGTACTGTCTACAACTTACCAAGACTTTGCTCTGTCATGGGCAATAAGCAAGCCAATGCAAAACTGCCCTGAGAGCTCCCCATATTTGTCTAAATGATTTCACAATATGCAGTTTAGAGGAAAAGTAAGTAAAATAATAACTAAGTAAGTAAGTAAAATTGACTGCAGGGGGTCAAATTCTAACACTAAGCAACACAATAACTAAACATTGCACAGTGGTAGTTCACTAGACTGGCGACAGACGACATGAAAAGAGAGATTCTTTTCTCCGGCTCCTCCGTGCACAACTTTATTCCTTGCCACGGTGCGCAGACTACCCAGGTTTCATCGTTGATGGTAAAAACATGATGTCTATTCTGTCAAACTGCTTTAATCACTCACTGCAGAATCAGCCCCTCTGCTGCCATGTCTCTCACAGTCCACTGACTCAGCCTCATGGTATGACCTTACCAAGCGTCATGTAATTGCATGGGCTTGCATCCGCCCTCTCCAGTTGATTGCTTGTGGGAGTGCCTTTGGCTGTTGAATACCATACACTGTGGCAAGTAGGCTTTTCTGTGGGTAATGAAAATACACTTTACTAATATCTTATTGGGAAAACCCCACTTATAAGTGAAATAGACTACTTCTCATGACACAAGATTTAGTTTTTGTACAAATACCTCTAATTTTTAGGAGAGATGCCAGCAATTTCTGCCACCCTCCACCATGAAGCATTTCTTCTGTCAGTCTGCGTATGGAAGAGATCATAATTAAAGCTTTCCCAAACAGCAATGATTATTTTAGCACTATTATTGTATATTTTTTTAAACTTATCATTATTTTATTATCTGAGACTAACCACATCTCCTTTGTCCAATCAAATGTCTGTTCACGCTGCAAACAGCACCCCTATTTGCATAAAGTTTGTCTCTCAAGCCAGCCTTTCTCTTCCACAATCTTCGAATGCTCCAGAGAGTCTGTACTGCAGCCCATTAAAATTTGAGTATGAGACAAAACTGGAAGCTGGCAAAACACAGTGTTCATGAAAACGTGTTCCCTTTGGAGACAAAATTGAGGCAAGAGTTTGCAATGCTAGCTGTGCATGTAATGGCCAAATTATTAGCAACGGCCCAAACCATGATGGAATGGATGTCATGCTGGCAAAACGGAGGGGTGGTGGGGGAGGGGTCAAAGGTCAAAGTTTTGGCCCAATGCTAGTACATTTCTAATGGCCATATCAGTTACTTGGTAAGAGACACACATATGGTTACTATTAAACACTATGACCTTTCCATTGGCCACATCACCTTTGACTTTCAGTGAGCTTGAAAGGTTGAACTGATGGAAAATATTTGCAGACATTGTTGATCCTATTGCATTTCACTGTCGAACATGCAGCACATGGGTGTTGCAGGTGTTGCAAGTGCCTCTTCTTGCTTTTAATGTAATTGATTTCACTAAAATCCGACTGTCCAACAAATTATGTCGATTTTTAATCAAAGTTATTGCAGCAGTATCCAACTGGCCTTCAAATTGTGTAATTGTTTATATGTAGACGGCAGCATTGACATTATGCTTTTAATAATCCTTTGTTTCCCCCATAAGACCTCCTATTTGGAGGACTCTACCTTGTTGCAGTTGAAGACCTTCCTGTTTGGAGGTCTTCAGTCTGCAGAGAAGCATACTCACATAAACCAGCATGAAATCTGGCACATGTGCAAATAAGTGATGTCAGCTCTGAAAGCGGTAAGGCTACAGTTTGTGTTCCTTAAAGAAAACTTCAAGAAAAGTCATGGTTATAATACAGTCTTAACTTTGTTCCAATTGGCCCAAATCTCCCAAGAAACTAACTGCACTCTGGACACCAATTTCAAATTATTCTATTCATGTATCAACATTTAGGAAATTGTTAAAACAAACAACAATTTCAATTTCCTTTTCATTTGACGATTTTCAAAAAGCTTATTTGTAATGAGAATATTGAACTGATAATATTTACACAACTACTGCACTTCTTTACATTCTCTTTAGCAGACATCATAAGAACCCCCTTTTTTTAGAGCACTTCTAAATTAGGATATTGCTTCTCAGTTGCCTCTATAATCCTGGCTGCACTTCACAAACATGCCATAATAAATAATTCCCCTAATATTTTTTTAATATTATAAACAGGATGTTTGCCACTTGCTGTGCTCCATCTTAATTAAAACTTCAACTTTTACAGCCTCTTCTTTAAAAGACTAATCTAGACCACAACATATTGAGAGATTAAATATTCATTTAGTAAATAGATTAAATATTATCAGTAAATATTGTATCATGTAATTTATTAATTCATTTAATTTCTTTATATTTTGATAATTTAGCTGGCAACAGTACAATGAGGTTCAGTTCTTATTTCACCAAAATTTGAACCAACTATATTCGAGTCTTAACTAGACTGAAGAGTAAACAACGATGAGGAACACCAGTCTGTAATATTAGACATCGGATGGGTCAAGGAAAGGTTTCTTGAGGAGAGGAGCGATGCCAGCTGACTTGAAGGCAGATGGTACACAGCCAGATGTCAGGGAGGGGTTGATGATGGCAGTCAGGAAGGAGGGCAGACCAACAGTGCTGGTCTGGAGGAGTAAGAGGAGGGTGGGGTCAAGAGGGCAGAAGCTACGTCTGCTCATGGGTAACATTTTATGACTTCATCTGGGGAGGGTTGAGGGAGATGTTAAGTCGGTGTGGGTGATATCAGAAGAGGAGGCAGAAAAGGATGTTGTCATTCTTCATGTAGCGGAGGGAGAGGAGAGGACAGAGCAAAGTTTCTAAGGAGTTTGAGGCCGAGGATTGAATTTTACATTTTGATTTAGCAGCAGGGACAGAAAGAGAAGAGGAGATATTGAACGTCATGCAATACACTACACTTGCAGAATTATCTCTCTCTTGAACATGACTTGCAAAGGCGGCAGACAGACGAGGAGCAGGTGGGGACAGACTGCCAGGCTCAGGGCAGAGTGGACAGAGAAGGTCAAACAGGACAGGAGGGCAGATTGATGTGGAGGTGGTGGAGTCACTGAAGGAAAACATGAAGGAGTCAGCTGGGGGAGGCGGGGGAGGTGGAGAGAGGAAAAAAAGGAGGACGAAGAGGAAGGAAGGGGAGGTCGCAGGTTATTCCAAGTGACAGTGTGAGGTGAGATCGGTTTAGAAGTGTTGAAATGGAGAAGAAAATTAGTGTCGGCAACGTGAAGAGGAGTGAGACAGGCTAGTCTCAGACCACACTCCTCCTTTTGAGATGTGCAGTCTAATGTTAGGGAAGGCTTTCTGTGTGGTGGGCTGGTTTAATTAGCTGCTTAGAGACAATGTTGACTGCTTTCAAATCCAAATCAAAGACCTACCTGTTTACCATTACTTTTAATTTTATTTGTTTTCTTTTAAATCAAATTTATTTGCATGTTTGTTTTATTGCTTTTTTTGTGTGTGTGTCTATTGATTGTATGTCTTATTGATTTTTATTGTTTTCATCCTGTGTGTTTATGATTGTCTTGTTGTTTTTATTGTTTTTATTCTGTTTGCTTTTGATTGCTCATCTTATTTTATTGATATTTATTTATTTATTTATTTATTTTTCCATATGCTTTATAAATGTGCTTCTATTGTTTTTACTATTTTGTGTGCCTTTGCCTGTAAAGCACTTTGAGTTGCCTTTGGGTATGAAATGTGCTATACAAATAAATTTGCCTTGCCTTCCTTTGCCTATTTGTTTAGAAATTATTTATTTAAAAAATACATTTTGGGCTCTGCCCTCTAAGCATACTATAGAGTGGTCGGGGTTATATTTCTCTATTAGCCCTGCAAGATCCGTTGTCTTGAACACTGTTGATCACACACTGATCTTAATTGGTCATGTTAGATATTTTATGGGAATGACACGCACTAATCTAATTTTGTTTATTACTCTGAGAAGATGTTTTCTGTTGCCATGGCAATTTCAGGTAATTCATTTGATTTCTTTTTATTGCTTTGCTATGATATGTCACTGCATTGCCTCTAAATCTCAATTACATGTGTCATTAGTGGGCTTAAAGATTGTCTAACAGACATTAAATATTGGACAGGAGATAGGAGGCAGGAAAGCTTTTCTGATGTGAAAGATAGCAGGGTAGGACTCTCTAGTCTTTAGTGCAGAGAAAACTCTCCAACCATTATTCTTGGTTTTGGCTACTCAATCTCAAAAGTTGAAAAATATATAGCCTGATGTCTTTGGCCCTATAGTCTTCATCAGGGTAAGAATGCTACATTTTTCAGCTGTACATGAAGAGCTAAATAGAATAAATGCTTAACCTATTTTTAAGTGCCTTGGGTCTGTTTTTTCTTATACTAACTTATTTATTATCTTAAATCTTTCTTCTATCTAAGTGATGACACGTCTGAGGTTGACTTGGCACCAGCTTGTATTGCTAAACTTTCTACTCTGTTTAGAGAAGCGTAATTGTAACTCTACAGTCCAAACTCTTTTGACACACAAAGGTGATCCAACATTTGCAGTCACAGCCCCTAAACACTGGAGCAAACTCAGAACCAGAACCTGTGAGGTACACAAACCTTTACCAGTGTGCCAACAGAGTGAAACAGGCAGCTTCCTCAAAATCTGCTTTTGATTTACTGACACTTGTCATGTAAAAGGGAAATGGCACAATCTTGGCACTCTGTCATGTTTGAATTGTATCATGTAGGAAGATATTTTTTCTCTCTTTTCCTGACATTTCATTCATTTCTTTTCAAATTTTCAAATCTTATTTTCAACTTCACTGCTTTCTAAGCATTTACTGATTGACCGATTTATTTACCTAGCTGGTTAATTAGCTGATTTTTTTATTTGTTTGTGATTTTTTGCATAATATTGTATATCATATTACTCATATATGATGTTACAGTATCATGGTACTTGAGAAGTTTTGCCCATTTCTGCATTAAAAAAAGAAACAAAGTGGTTTATTGATTGATTGATTGATTGACTGACTGACTGACTGACTGACTGACTGACTGACTGACTGACTGATTGATTGATTTGATTTGATTTAAGCTTTATGTTAGACCAAAATGTTTATATGAAAAATTGTGGGACTAAACTTTTTGTTATGTATCTCTTATTCCCAGACTAGAAGTCCCACTCTTTACATTTATCCTCCACCTCCACATTACTGTGTGTGTTCACTTGGATCATGGGAATTATTAGTCACTGTCTCTTTACATTCCATGAGATGTGCTGTTGTACCTCCATATGTGCCAGCATGGTCTGTTAAACTCTGTAAGTCTGCAACATTGTGAAACCATGGAGAATCTGCAGGTTTTCTTTTCACTATAACAGGTGATTTCACTGATTATTCCCATGCTACATGTTGGACACCCCTGCTGTAAGTTGTCAGTATGTCACTGTGTCAGTGCCACAAATATAAATTCATTGCATTTGCTAGTATAAACCAGATTTTCATTCTGGCTGATCATGTGGGCTTTTTCCTCTCAATCCCTGCTACATCTTGAGCTGAGGCAGTTTTCCCTTTTCTCTGCTGAGATGAAAGATAACACTGATATGTAAACTGTGGAGAAGGCCGTTTGTATTAACTGTCCTCCAACACCTCACCTGTTACAGCAGAGTTCCCCAGGCTTAGATATTTGAGCACCCAAGATTAGGGACTTCATAACAGGATCAGGTAGAGTATACATGCTGAGCTGTCTGGATGATGACTTTTATTCTTTGAACAACCTTGTTTGACTTTCAACTTGAATTCAGTGAATCTCCATGCATATATATGTTTTGTTCGTATGTGCATGAACATAACTTAGAGGTGTTGAAGTGTTGAAAATTATTTAATTACTGACTTTTGCATGATGTGACAAACTAGTATGGTCTAGCTGTAGTGATTTCTAATGTTACTATCAAAATATGGATTGAAATGGGGAAATATTCCTTCCCAAATATTAACCTGCAGCACATGTGCTCAATCTGTGCAAAAGAAAAAGAGCTTGCTCTGTATGAGTGAGGAATAATCCCATCAAGTATCACTTTTCATGTTAAATCCCATTACTTTTGTCTTTGCAGACAATATAACTCTAACCTCAGTGGTGTAACTTTGAAACTTATCCACAAAATGAATTTCCAGTCTCCCAGTCTGTCCACACCACATCAACCCCTGCACCTTAGCACCACCTTGTGACAAAATCGTACTGAGATTTTTTTTTCTTGCCCCTGCTGACAAGCTGGTTATACAAAATGTTCTCTTGAGGTTACTGTTTGATCTGAATGAATAAATGGAAATACTGAACATTTTTATAGCTCCATAAATTACTGTAACATCTGTCCTCCCATTCAGTTACTTCGTCATTTTTTTTTTTTTTTTATTGTTTGTAGCAACTCCTACCACATGACAGTCACAAGGCATGATTTCAGCAGAACTCTCCCATCTCAGCAGTGGATTTTATTTATGTTCATCTCTCAAACAAATTCCCACTGTTGCTTATTCTAAATCCATAAAGGATTACTCCCATGACCTACCCACGTTTCCTCTGCACAATGATGTAAATAAAGCTAAAAAAAAAAAAAAAAATTTCAGGGGCAACGGATATAGGATGTTAATGCAAAAGTAGTAAACTGTTTGTGTCCCTCACCCAGAGGCCTCTGTGAGATTCATGCACTCCCACAAGACCGTGCACTTCCATATTTCTGTTATCATATCATGATAAATACCCTGTTAGAGAGACTATCTTGTAATCCAAATACCACAAGTTTGATCACAGCTATTGTGTCTATCCATGTTCAAGTTTTTTAATAGTGCTCCCACATAATAGGTTCTCTACAAAAGGTCTGTGCAATATTTAGGGTTTGCCAAAACCCTCACACCAATAATAAAATCTAATTTGCATGTTAAGTTTGAGACATTTTAAACATTGCAAATACTGAATGACTATACCTTGTCTCATCAGAAGACATGTTGACTCAACTGGTGTGTGCACACTAATTAGTGAGTGGAATCTGTATGGCACGCTAATCTGTTTGTTACCCCAATCACACATAGGCCAAGTTCATTTAGGAGTAATTTAATTGCATACTTTATGTGCTTGTTATTTTTGCCCCAGTGACTGCATTGTATGGCCAAGAACAAACTCTTTTTATACAGTATCATGATGCCGGACATGGAAGACAGGAGTGGCGATTTCGGAACACTCTGTTCCATTCCAGAGTTGCAAATCATTCGAATCGTTTGATGCAGCGTTCTGTAATTACGAGAGAATGAGGGAGATTAGTGGCAGGACGGGCTGCATCTTTAGGCCCGCAGCAGTTCGTTACAGATGGATTGTGTGTGGACATTCCCAATCCCAAAACATAAGCACTGGAGTTTCAAGCACTTCGACACAGCTAGTAGACCACCACCCAAAAACACATTTACTACACAATAAAAAATTTGCATAAGTTGTTTTATTTATGGTTATTGTCCTTTTTTTTTAATATTCTTTCTAAATTGTTTTGTTTTTTTGTTGAAGTGGACATCCTGTAAAGTCAAGCCTGAAGCCCTTAGCTGAGTTGTTTGCACATCACCCTCTTTAACTGAAAAGTAAGGGTTGGAGGAGGAGCGGAGTGGGGTTTTCCTCCTTCTCTCTCTCTCTCTCTCTCTCTCTCTCTCGCTCTCTCTCTCTCTCGCTTTGTCTCTTTATCTCACTAACAATATCCCAACTCAACCTTTATTTATCATTTGTTTTGACAAAGAGTGTACCTTACAGTATATTTACACATCATACCGACTGACTGTATAACAATTTCCACTTAGATAACGCAAGGAAGATTGAAACTGAAAGGTTTGCTTCTTCTCGTTCATATTTTGTTGCAATCTTCAACTTGTTTTGCTTTAGTTCTCCCTTGGCCCACTTTATTTTCTCATGCTGGGTTTGAAATGAGCTTGTCATTGTCATCATTATAATTATCATCATCATTATCGTCATCATCATTGTCATCATCATCATCATCGTCGTCATCATCTTCATAACATCATTATTACCATTATTATATTGATAAAACTCTTTTTCAATAAATTCCTCTCTGACAACAACTGTACAATCGTACACAGTGTTTGACTTTTATATATATTTTTGGGAATATATTATTTAAACCAAAGAAAAGAGAAACATAATCCCAAAGAAAATATATTAATATCCCAAAGTAACAAAATCATGCATGTTTTAATGTATTCATCAATAAAAACCCAAAAATTTAACATAATGGAGGGGTCTGTTTTTATTTACACTGATCTTGGCACTGTTTTTGTCGTCTCTTTTGCTGGAAACTGGAATGATCATAAAGAATACTATTGACTCTACAGAGTGTAACACTCTCCTGGTATTTTAACCTGCGATAAAGGCAGGCTTGAGAGACATAATCATCTTCAAAAAGAAAAAGAAAGAAAGACAAAACAAAGAGG
>OMLF01013834.1:44854-61086 GCA_900302615.1 Holocentrus rufus | reverse complement strand
AGAGGTTGGAGTGATGCATTTGAGTGGTGCTCCTTCATCACGGCAAGCTTCTCCATTTTATTGAAGTAGTTTATTGGTCTAGGACTTTAAGCAGGGCCTTTCTTCATTTATTTTATAACTGCAGGTTGGTTTCTGCTCTGGTTTGATTTTATCCACATACAGATTATTCTGAGCACCCTGTTTTTAAGAATTACCCTGCTGTCAGTTCAAAGGAAGTCAGCTAATACCATCATGCCATGCTAGTCACATAAGCTTACTATGCAAAACCTTAGACCTCAGACTCCTCCTTCTCTATGGCAATCCAGTGGTTTGTTAAACTATCACTAATAAACACAACAGTCTTTAGAAATACATATGCATGTGGTATCAATGTACTTGTGTGCAGCTAGCTGGCAATGCCAGCAAGTTAGCTACCAGTCTCTGTTTATGTCTGTTAGCAACATAGTGTTATTATTTCTGTCTTTGTATGTCTGTTTTCATCAGTATGAGTCTGTATGATCTGAGCAATTAGCTTCACTTTCTTCTCACACTCCCAACTGGTCTGTATCATAATAACAAAATAAAAAATAAAAAGATGCATGTTTTGAATTAATGCAACACGTTTGACAATACTGTAGAAGCACTGTACTATGATAGGTGTTCGTAATGTCAGCTTTGTAACATTGTGGGTCTGTGAACTGTTTGGTGACTTTTGTGTATTTGTTTGTCATCACCACCTTTTTCATCCTCTTTATCTGCAGTGTCATGCAGCTCCTCCTCCTCAAAAATACAGTTCAGTTTAGCTTCAGCAGCGTCCATTATTTCCAGTGCCCTGTACAATGTTAAGGCATGCCATGCTCATCATCTTTCGCTGTGAAGAGCCAAGCTACAAATCCCCTACTGACCCGTACATCCCCGCAAACACC
This sequence comes from Holocentrus rufus, assembly GCA_900302615.1. Classification (NCBI taxonomy): domain Eukaryota; kingdom Metazoa; phylum Chordata; class Actinopteri; order Holocentriformes; family Holocentridae; genus Holocentrus; species Holocentrus rufus. The sequence continues at coordinate 60,181 of OMLF01013834.1, read as the reverse complement.
CAAGGGGCTTACCACAAATACAAGGGATACATTTCAAATCTGATTGGAACAGTGGCCAATAGTTGCCTCTCACTACAACCATTGTAACAGATTTCATATTGACATTTCCCAAATGAGATTCTGTGGTGTCAGATTGGATGGGAACTGAATGTTTGCTGCCCACAGCAAGCTGGGTGCTGTTGCCTCATTGACTTGGGGAGGGGGGGCTGAGTGCTGAAATAGAAGCATGGGAACTCTTTCTATCTCTCTCTGTGTGTGTATAAAATGAATGAGTGAGAGAGTGAAAAGAGAGCAAGACACACACACACACACACAAGATAGTCCACGTGTGTACTAATATTTTTCCTTTGCCAATCATTTATGAATGACTACATTCATGCATACAACTTAATTACTGCATGGAGTGATAGCATACACACACACACACACACACACGGACATGCATACATACACTACATAGATACATTCCAATTATACACATATGTAATATATACATTGCATCAGCCCACCCATCAACAGCCTCATGTCAGCACAGATATTCAAGGCTCCTTACTGTGTGATATTGTGTTGTAATTTTTCATCAGCAAATTAAAACAGCTGACCACATCATCATCATCATCATCATCATCAGGCCAGCATCCATTCTGTCTGAATAAGGACCGTGACTTCTGTGTAGTATCACATTGCATAACATAACATTGCATGACTAGCAGGTTGCGCTGCCCACGTAGAACAATTCAGCAGTGTTAGCCCCCTTGGTGTTTTTGAATTTCCTAAATATGTCAAGTCAATTATGAATGTGTCCAGAGCTGCGAGCAGCTCCCTCTCTCTAAGTCAACTATCACAGAAGCACTGTCAGCCTTGCAGACAGATTATTTGGTGCATATTGCTCATTTAGTAACTTTTATTCTATTATAGTCACTAGAAATAGTATTCTCTCAAAATATACTGAAGAAATAAAGTATTTCATCTGAAGAGACAATATAATTTAATTGGTCATAATTATACCAGTATCTTATACATCAAACATCTTTGCAAAGCAAAACCACAGTTAAGTCTTTCTTAGGTGCCTAGACAGAGCAGCCCAATATAATATGGGCTCTGTGTGTTACTTAAGTGCTGTGATAAACAAAAGTTGAAAAAGTGGTACCCACACACTGGATCCACTGGAGTACATCATGTGGATGCAACGTTTGGACATTAAATCATCACACTGGATCTATTGACAAATATTTACTGTATTGAAAAATCACGAAAGTACAAAAATGAAGAAATCACAAAGGTACAATAGGTCAAAATGTAAATTTGATCCAGTGTGCTTGTATCACTTTTTCTACTTTTGTTTTTTCTACTTTGCTGCCAAATGTTGGGATGTGCATACACTATGTTTTACTTTTACTGCATTAAGTCCTGTGATAGCCTGTGGGTGCGTCTGTGAGGATGCACGGTATGTACAGGATTAGCACCAATAAGAAGCAATATGGTGTTGAGATGAAGTATGCGAGCATGTGCATATTTAAGTCAAGTCATGTCAAGTCAAGTTTATTTATATAGCGCTTTATCACAGGCATTTACTTCACTAATGCATACCCCTCAAGCATCTAAAAAGTGCTACCACATTTGTTCATTACCATTTAGCACATTAGCATCAGATGCAACTTCAGCTTCCATCTATTTTCCACTTAACTTGGAGTACCCAGTGGAGCTCTGCAGCACACATCAAACATCCAAATTCTACAACAGTAAAATGAACAGGTCTCAACAGCCTTCTCTGAATGCCATAAGTATAACCAGGTGATGCTGGTAATTTGATTTTGCCCACGCACATCGTTAATTTCAGTCAGGCATCTCAAGAGAGACTGTGGTGATTCATGAACCCACCTATATGACAGTGCCACACAGCGACACAAACGGTGCAGCTCAACTGATAAAACTCTTCCTCAAATGACTCCATTTATTTTTAACACCACTCCTGTGCTATTTTCCCTAGTTTATGCATTTTTTATTGTTTATGTTTAATGCTACTTGTGCTCGATGGTATAATCCGTCTTTTTTCTCTAATGAACATTACTTTTGCTACTGCAGCAGTCTCATTAAAATGTCACCACGCAGCAAATATATTCCTACCTAGCAGACAGAGTTCTGGTTTGGTAAATATGGCTAAGTGACAAAGTTTCATTTCAAATGGTAAAAATAAAAATTTGTGGACATCTCTAAAAATTCCAACCCAAGTCTCTCATATTAATTACATTCCCAAAAAGGCCATGCTGCAGATATCATGGATTCTTCTTGACTCTGTGAATGCAATAACTTGAATATGGTTTATTTGAATCTTTTCAAATCCACTGTGCACATTCATGACCCCTAGAAGAAGAACTCCATTGGATTTGGTGACCCTATCACCTTTTCTCAAGTGCCATCATCAGGCCAAACTTTTAAGTGGTCAACATGGTAAGTCCAATAGTTGTTTATTCAGATCTTTGCAAATTTGCGGTGTAGGGAGAGAGTCACGAGGCGTCACTGAGGTCATTTCAGGGATATATAGTGCTGCACAAGTGTAGTTTGTCTTCTGTAATCACTGAAGTGAGATGAAATATATCAGTGGTATCCAGCTGATAGCAGAATGAAGTCTTCCCCTCTTATGAAACAAGTCCAATCTAAGTTGATAGAACCAGCTGCTGCACTTCTTCACCAAGCCACAGAAGTAACTGTAGGTTGAATTAGTCACCAGGGCACCTTGTACTGATTAATTTTAACACTGACAAAATTACTTTCTGATCAGATGTGCACTCTGTGTGAGAGAGAGAGAGACATGAAAATGAATCTTTCTCTCTCTTTCTGTGAGTGTTGATGGCTCAGCTAGTGGAGGCACAGATTGGCAATGGTGATATTCAGAAATACACACAGCAACATGGGCCTCATGGTAGACTGGCAGGAGTTAGTAAAAGGCCTATTTGATTCAGGTTTTTGAAGTCTGTATGTTGTACTGACATACTTTCTCATCTGTGAACATCACTGACACAAAGACACAGAGAACACCTACCTCTAATCCAAATCATGCTTGAAACCCAGAGCATGGCATCACAGATTTAGAGCTGGAGAAACCCCCCAAAATTCACAAATACAGTCCACATTTTCCTACTGCAGGCCACTAATCATCTTGACCATGGTGTCATTTGTTTATGGTAATTAGTGCAAAAAAATCACAATGTATTACAATAGATGTAGCAATGTTGGATTGATGTTTAAAATTGCTAAGCGTAGTATGGTTAACAGGGAGACTGCTCAGTTCACATACAAATAGAATCTAAATTTCTGAACATAAACAACTATTCGCCAAACATCAAAACTCTATAAATCACAATGCGTGTGAATGCACAAACTATAAATGGGCTTTAGTGTATAGCAGTGATAAGAGATCTGAACCATGAAATGTGCCCACATCCCAAGAAACCACCCAGAGGGGCTGTCAGAGTCAGCTCTCCCATCTTTACAAAATTATTTTTCATGGAGCTTTACAGCACAGTGTTCACAGATTAACTGGACTTGAAAGAGTACAACACTACCATTGTTTGTGATTCCACCCACAGTCTCACGATGTTCATAATATATAACTAAAATAACAGCAGAATGTAAGAATTGGAAGCGTAGGTCACACTGTAAAACAATCTCCATCTTAACAAGTCATTCAGTCTCACAGTCAGCATTAACATTGTGTTTTTCTTAGAACAAGTGAAAAAATCCTCTAGTGGGATGAGATAATCCCACTGGCAGATTTTCTCATTTTCATTTACTTGACACTAGTGGGCTGATCTGACTTATTCTGCCTTGTTTCAACATATTAAAACTTGTTCTCAGGAAAAATCCTGAAACAAATGCACTGGAAACAAGTGGGATTATCTCACCCCACTGGCATTTTTTTCACTTCTTAAAAGAAAAAACAAGAATTAATGACTCAGTCTGAGACTAAATGACATTCAGATGGAGATTTTGCAGCGTGGCTGTTTTGAGGAGGAAACCAGTTAGTCAACTGCATCGTTAGCAGTAAGAAGGCCTCTGACTTTATCATTTTTACTTCAGCTAATGTCTACTGATGTGGCTCTTTGCTAACCACTTCTACTGGAAACTGCTGCTTCAGACCAGCTCCTTTCCTTTAGTTCTGTGGTTTCTTCTGTTCGACTGGATTGAAATTGATGCCTGATCAGTGGTCCAACAATAACCACAACAGAAGACAATGATACCTACAGCTACATTGATTTAATTAGCCCTATTAGAGCTCATTATATTTAGTTGATTCTCTATATTCCCAGTACACATTTATACCTGTTCTGGCCATTTTGTTTAAAATTTTTAAAATATTTCACTTTTATATTGTAGTGACCCAGTTCTGTCAAGTGGAACCTGCAAAGATTTTCCCACTGGTTTCCTCCAGTAATTTCCTCTGTGGCCTTGCGCTACCTCATGGAAAATAATGTCAGACTTGTCAATGTCTTGTTAAGATACAGACTTTTAATTGTGTGCAATGGGAGTCTTATCAACAATACGGATCAAATGCCAGGGATCAAAGATGGGTGCTGTCCCATCCCCTTGTATATTCTTCAATATCATCTTCATTATTTTTATCATCCCTAACAATCATGAAACTTGCACTCCTAATGTTCCGCGCTGAATTAATTTCCTCACTCTTCTCACTGATTAGCAGGTTCTGTCAGACCTCTCATTAATTCCTCTACTTGTTGACATCCAAATTCAGCTGGCTCATTTGTTCAGATTTAACAAGTGGTGGGTTTCAATCAGGTTATTTGTTGTTTTCACACAGATTTCCCCAAGAATGTTCAGTTAGCAAGGAGGATATAGTTACTTTTTGGATTTTATGTATTTAACGGACCCTCTTATCAAGTACAATAACCTTTAAATCCTAGATCAATAACATGGCAAACAACTAGTTGTCAGGAATGTAAGGAGGGGTACTATAGTGTAATAAAAATTGAAATTTTCTTCTTTCAACAGAATTACTTGAGAGAAGTGCTTTGCAGAAATAAAAACAACTGCAAGGGAGTGAGAAAATTTCTTAGGAAAGCAAATTAGAGCAAATAGATGGGATATATTGTATAATTATAATTAATTATAATGTATTTGTGTCAGTAAGAGGAATCCAGTCAACCCTCACATAAGTCTCTATGTCTGTAATCTACCATGAGATCTTAATTAAAATGGGAACAAACTTCCTCTTTATACTAAAATCAGGCACACTCTTACATACTGATTTTTGTCGGAAAAAAGGTCAGCAGGGATTTACTTAAACTTGCTCAGAGTTAAGAATGTGGACTCAATCACTGACCCTACCAATATCCTGCTAAAACTGGTACAAACAGTTTTGTGTGGGCCAAAGTGATTGAAAGACATTTTCTCTGACAAATTTCTTGCAGTGATGTCAGTGAGAGTCTTACTTTCTGTTCCTTCCCACTGGCCCAGTAGGTACAGTGAAATTGGCACTTTTAAAGCTTGAAATCCATGGATTGACCCAAGCTCCATTCATTATACACTGCACACACTTTGAATGTCTACGGAAATACAGGCGAGCATTAGATTGTCATGCCATACCATGATAGATTTCAGAGGATTTCTGAAAATGGATCAAGAAGACGGTTATTTTACTCTATTTGCAATCGCTAGGTGAGCTTTAAACATATGTATTGATCTACACTGTTTTCTCCAAATTCTCTTTCTGCCTCTCTGCTCTATATGATTACTTTCTATTGCATCTGGAGAGAAATAAAAAGAAGGAAAGAAAAAAAAAGACCATGAAATCCATAGATTAAGGCACATCCCTCACTCACCCACAAAAAAAGACATTAAATCCTGAATTGATCTTTGGCTCAGTTGAAGAATAGCTGAAAAGGTGAAATTTCTGAATGCTGAATGTTTCCTTTGAACTTAAATCAATACATCAAACAGAGAAAAGGGTAGCAATGTGTGCACTCGATCCAAAGTTGATGGGCAGCTTGTAGCCCACTGTCATACAAATGACTCCAAACTTGAAGGTATGATGAAGATGTAGAACTGACTGTAACAGTTCAGTGGAGGAAAACACAATAAATCAGAAAGTTTAACATTTATCACAAGATTGTTCATGTTGAAGATTATGATGATGGCGGTGATGACTAATGCTTGCAGTGACTTACCATGAGTCATTGCCAGAACATTTTAATATTGTGTGTCTAAAAGTTTTAAGGGAGAGAGGGATATTGTTATCTAACCAACCCATGGGTTTTTACCACCCATGCCATCCAGGTGCACTGTTGGTGGGTTTCTTGGGTTTATTGATCATTATCATCACCATCATTATTATCATTATCATTATCATCATCTGGGCTGCAGGTTCTCCTGGTTCACATTGTGCACTGGAGCACTTTTTCACTGCAAAATGAAACAAATCCATTAAGTAGCTGATCTCAGCATCATAATCATCTCCTGAGGCATTCCTGTTTTTTATGTGTGGGAAACTTTATACTAATTGCTTCCTAGAATTCTCTTTCCTATCCACCAAAAACAAACTTTTGTCTTTTGCTGGTGCAGTACAGCCCAGCAGTACAGTTTGAATCTCAACCAGCTTCTTTCTATGTGGAACTTGCATGCTCTCCCCAAGTTTGCATGGATTTCCTCCAGGTGCTCCGGTTTTCTCCCACAGTTCAATGACATGCAGGTCAGGTCAAAGGCTACAGAAATTTAATCTGAACAGTCACAAATCAAAGAAGCCAAGTGATTTGAAAAAAACATCACTTACATGATGAACTATCCTACACCTACATTATGCCAAAATTATGTAGAAAGTCAGACTTTTTGGCTGGTGCAAATTCATTTGAACACTTGCTACCAGACAATGTTCACTGATCTCTCAGTGAACATCATCTGGTTCAGTGTTGCTATTTTCAGCAACAACCCCTCCGCTCTGGGACACAATAGAAAACTTCCCCCTGCTTTCATATGCAGCTACCTCAAAAAGCAAATTTAGCAAAGCCACAGGGGGAATAAAGGTTTTCAGCTCAATATAAACCTCCTCCTCATGGACCGAAACAGTCTTAATAACATGAAAGGCACATTTTGCCTTTTTGCAAACGCTAACAGATTCTATACTAAGATGCACTCGTTAATGACTGAAAAATGCATCATTAAAATATGAAGCACCATGCTGGGTTGAAAAAACAGGAGTACAAGAGTAGAGCATGTCATAATAAATGGTAATTTGTACACCCATGCATACCCACGCACAGGAGAGATACACACAGAGACATGCTCACACACCCTCTTATAGATTGCAGTAATTACCAGCTGACTTTTATTTTAGTGTTTCAGCTCTTAAATGGATGGACAATTCTCATGCTTACAAATTGGGGCTTCAAGTGAACTACAGCGCTGCTACCTCAGTGTATCATTCTAACGGGCTCCCTCATTAGACTGAGGTGACTGTTTGAGCACTAATAATCAGCGTAAAGCAGTCACTTCTCCATGACTGCCTCTGGGTCATTACAGCCAATGTCCACTTAGAGAATTGGGACTTCTTAGTTAATCTACAGGACAAACGTGTCACACATTCTCTCTGTCTCACCAACTCTCTCTGTTTCTCTGTAGCTTGCTATCCCTTGCTCACACTTACAATGTTAATGGTCAACAGTCTACAAGAGGGGCTCTGTAATTGGACCCATTTGGGCTTGTAAGGCTCTGCGGTAAAGAGAATGTCATCATTTTTTTTTCCAGGGTTTGTTTTCGCCAACTCTTTTTAATTTGAAGCTTTACTAGGCCAGATATGTACTGTATATGAAAATAAATCCATGTTATCAGCCCTATATCACAAAATGGTGCTACATTCTCCTCATTGAAACCCTGTGGATTCTTCTCATTAGCCCATATGAAATTCTGCTTTCAGGTTGGGTTTCAGCAGTAAGTGAACGCTCTGTTCAGAGAAAGCTCACCAGTGTTAAATCTGTTGCCTTGCTTGTCCCTCTGGTTTACTTTAGTGTAAAGCCATCACACACTGGCTGGGTTTGTAAACATCAGCTTGCCATGTTCAGTTTTCTGATGTTATATTTATTTCTGGGTATAGAAATTAAAGTTTTTCTGACAGTTAACCTTGCTCTGGCATCGCCTAGGTACCGCCTCTTAAGGAGGAGGGCTCTTTCTGTCTCTGTTTTTCACTTTATCCAAACTATTCTGAACAACATGATCATTATTTTCTCTCTCTCTCTAAAACACTTAAACATATCCAGCGCTTTGTTTTTCTGTGCTGCAAATAATTTTTATTCGCAAGACTTAGCTACATGCAAGACCCTTCTTTAAACCTGCAGGATGATCGCTACTGAAGTGTGAAAGTGTATGTCTGTCAGTCTGTTTTCTATAAACGCTAGTATTGAAATATTTTGTTTCCTTAACAGTACCAGAGAGTATGCAAAATATGTCATCTATATATCGAAACCAACATTTTATTAGTATTATAATGTTGCCATTTACCCACCAACATGTACAAATTCTTATGAAGCAAATGCATCAATAACATTGACTTTTGTATATTTATGATGCAACATACAGCATCAACCATGTATGGGGATTTATGAGGTATACAGTTATACATTATCTGAAAAGGAAAAGCCATATTTAATTTCCATGGACACATTTCCATGACCAACTCATTGCTGAATGACTACAAACAGCATCGTAAATGCCAGTGAAGTTAATAGAGGTCAAATGTTTTCGTCACTTCAACATAATTCTGATACTTATTCCCAAGGTATGGTTTAAAGGATGTAAGGCACAGTTAGTTGAAGATTATACAGAATATTATGGAAAAAAACAAGTTTGAGGTTATTAACTGAAAATGTCAGGTAAACAAACACTGACATTCACCAAGTGTGAGAAAAAAATGGCACTTGTTTCCAGCGGTAATCAACTTGTTTCCAGAATTTTCTTGATTCAATTGTAATGTTCTTGCTACTAGTGGACTTAGCTGCCTCATGCTGCCTTGTTTCAACATATTTATACTTGTTCCCAGAAGAATTCCTGAATCAATTATGTGTCTTCACTTCCTGTTGCAGCAGAAGTGTTTGGAGAGTGACAGGACGCTGCATCAGTCCCTCTCTCTGTATGTCCTGCTCTCTGCTCCTGGCTCTCTCGTTCTTTCTCCTCCCTGAATCAAATGGAGGATCATGTTCCTGTCTTTGCCAACCAGTTATCACTTTATTGGACAGGACAAACATGTTGTAGTAACACACTGTTCAGCAGAATAGGAAATAGTGTCTTCTCCATTCTGAAAATGAAGGACAAGGCCACAGTGAGGATGCTCATGCTTTGTGGCAATTTTTTTTTTTTCTGAAAAGCAGTTCTGCCTCCTTTGACACTTTGTAATAAGGAGAAGGGGGTGACATGCAGCAAAACATCCCAGGACAGATTTAAAACCAGGATGTTGCAGGTACATATATACACCATGAAGAAGGGAGCCCATGGGATATCTGATGTAACTCAATGTTCACTGTAATACACACACACACACACACACAGAAGCCCAGCCTGAGACATGACAGCCAACTTGCATCACAAACTGAGGGAAGATTATAATAAAACATTTAGAACGGAATATCTAATCTCAATAGATAAAAACTTAGTATTGGGCCATTCTGACTCTCTGAGTAGGGTCTGTTAAGACATAAAAGCGTGTGTGTGTGTGTGTGTGTGTGTGTAATGTGAAACAATGAGTAAAATGGGACAATGACCATGACTTTAATATGTGGATTAGCAGGTGTGAGTTGATGGTATTTTCAGCAATAGTAAATGAATACCTTGTTTAACTGACACATGCAGGCTTTCATCTGCTTGGCTCCTTCATTTCAGAGCACCAAGTAGATTTAGACAGATTAATATTATTCAGATAGTACCCATAATTTTTGTAGCACATTGGTTTTTGCAGACAGATTCAGAATATAAACTTGCATTTATTATGTTAACAAAGTTGGGTATAGGTGACTGTAGTTGTAAGTGTGAAGAGTTGTAAGTTGTAAGTTTGAACGCGTTTTTTTTTTCACCTTTTTATCTGTGAAATAAAGCCTACCCAATTTTTTTATATATTGTAACAGTCTGATAAATTCATAATAAACATTATCATGGAAAGCACTTTAAGCTGCATTTTTAGACAGACATACAAATAAAGTTTGTTTGATTGATGTAAGTGGTATTGATAATTTGATAATATTCTTAGAAAATTACTATTATTATTTTTTTTGTTGATATTGATTGTTGTTTGCCTTATCGTGAACACTCAATGGAGCTCATATTTAACCCAATATATGCTTTCTGTAAATAAGATCTCTGGTATACGCAGCTGCCTGCTTTATAGTTGAAAAGTATAGCATTGTTCCATTTTGAGACAGGGAGCAGATATGACTTTGCTTCTCAGAACTGGATTAGTTTCCCTTCCAGTCAAATTATATTTGACTGGAATGAGACGCGGCACTCTAAACGGTAGCAAGCTGTGGTAAACCTTTTGCACGTCAACACACACATCTCTCTTACTCTCCCTGTTTCAACACCCTTCACTTAAAAAGAGACCCAGTTCCTTATGAGATAAGAAAAAGAAAGCACCCATTTTTTTTTTTCTTTTTTAACATATTTTTTTCTGAGAAGCAGATATAGCAGCAGAACACCTGCATACCTCTGGAATGCAGTGGTGTAATTAAGTGGATCTGGGGGCGTTTTTATTTTTAACAGTCAGTCTCTTGTGGCGCCAGGCATAATTGCTGTGACTGATACGGTGTGGGCTGGGAATTGATCTGGGGAGCCAATGCTATCCCATTATTCTGCTCCACTTCTGTCTGTCCCACTCCATCTCTGCCCCTCCTCCCTCCCTCCCTTTATTTATCCTTTTGTCCACATCCCTTTCTGCAAATTTACTCCCTCCAGCCTTGTCTTTTTACAGCTGTTTTTCCACGGTCCTCTCGATATCTTTTACTCACACCCTCTATCCATTGTATTTCCATGACATCATATCAATTGCTGCAGCCATATTATTAATATCCAGCTGACACAGCTAGAGACAAAATCGTCAACAAGCATTTGTTTTGCCAGCAATTTTATCACCTAAATAATGTGTTTCCTTGGTGGTTTGTCCTCATTTTGTCCTCGGTAAGAACTACAAATAACTTAGCTGGTGGCCTCATAATGAATGGAGATCACGGTTGTTTGTGATCTTATTATCGCAAACACAAAGCATCCCCTGATTCTACAAGGAAGCCATCATGCTATATATCAGTCTACTCGTCATTTATTAAGCACATTTTCCTCACGATAATTTCATTGTGCAGTGGCAAAACAACAACACTCACTGAGGACAAAATAAGGACACACCAACAGGGAAAAATTCTCGAGGGAATATAAATTTTGGCATAACGCTGGAGATTTTGACCTGCCTTGACTTATCCATTGTGCTGGGATCCAGATGTCCAATCAACCCAGTCTTTTATTTCTATGTCCTCCCAAAAAATCGTGAGCAAATCATTAGCCCAATTCACGCTGGGAAATCCTCCAGCCCCCGTGACCCTGGACAGGAATAATCAGGTATGGATGCATGGATGTGCAGCGGGTGTTGTCTGTGTTGTGTTGTGGTATGATGAAAAGATCTGAGACAGGATACCCTTTGGGGTTGATATCATTTATTTTCTCTGATGCTGGCTCGCTGACAGAAATAAACAGGAAAAATCCTCCCGTCAGCTGCTTTGAACAGCACTTGGGCTTCTTTCTAAACAACAAGTTGCAATATATAAATTAATCACAGGTCAGGTGCTATGAACGGCACTTTCCAATGGAGTAGGCTCCTATACAATGGAGTAGGCACAGAATACGAGGTGTTAGCTTACCACACATACAGTTTAAGCCAGTAGGCAAAGATGTAAAAGGAAGGATGTTAGGAAAATTCCATCATTTTGGACAAAATACCATTTTTCTGACTTATCCAGAATGATGTTCAATGCCATGTTCATTTTATCCTTCTTCTCCTTCACTGCTTTACATCCTTCCACTGCCCTTTTCTTTTCATATAGGCTATCTGCTTTCTACACCATCATTTTACATATCTGAGTGGTGGATATGTAATTTTTTTGTTATGAATCAGAGACAGGCAAAAAAACAATGTCATCACGTATGTGGAGCGGAGTGAAGAAGGCCCAGACCTCCACTCCACTTCAAAACCCACCACTATCCACCTTAAAGAATAAAGAGGTGTATATTAAAGCAACTCCAGGTTTTGAAGCTAGTGGAAATGGTTGGTTGTATACAGTACATGGTTTTGTTTTACCGTTTGTTTTTATTTTATTTTCAATCTACTATTATTTGCTTTTTACTTGGGAATGTGTCTCTCTTTCTTTATTACTGCCACGTTTTATTTACTCTATAAAAATCTTTTTATTATTCTAGTCTCAAAACAGTATTGTTAGTGTGTCCCCCTGTGGTTGTTGTGTGTTTGTTGTGTACTGTACTTTCAAAAATAAAAATCATTTATTGCAAAAAAAAGAAAAGTAACGTAAATGCAGGCTGTCCCATATTAGACACACAGAGATGATGAGAACAACCAAAATGATTGCAAGTGATAAAGATTACATCCATACTGTAGGCAACTAAGCCAGCTGAGACACTCATTCCTCTTATTCGTGCACATTGGTCTTATCTATTATATATTACACATTACATATTACATATTATCTATTATCTATCTACCTCAACCTCTGTCCCTCACCTCATTCTTTCTCTCAGTCTGCAGACCTACCTTTCACTATGTTTTTAGTTTATTTTTGTGATTCTGTCCTAAATGCTGCCAGGAGATTCACAGGAGGTGCAACGTTCAGTCAAATTATAGATTTTATTTTTCACTTATAACTCCCTGCTCTCACAGTGCTATCCCTAACCATGCACACACACACACACACACACACTGCTCTGTACGTAGCCACCTAACACCTCTCTGTTGCTTTCTCCCTCTCTGTCTTTCACACACGCACAAACACACACACACACCCACACCCTTTTCATCTATTGTAACTTGTCTTTATCTCCACGGTGTCACTAGCTGCACTAGGCATGCAGCTGGAGCAGAAAAGTAAACTTCTGCGTTATCAGCACACTATTTTGATCTATTTTTGGCATTAGTGATGTCTCATGTCAAAATAAGCCCGCAAAATGTCTTCTTTTTTGTGCTCCTCCTGGAGAAGTAGAGACACAGTCATGAGTGAACTGTGAGATCTTTACCACCAAACTGATAGGATATTCATTGAAAGGAAGGTTTCAACACCTAAATGTGAACAGTGGTGCTGAGAAGTCACACTGTATATTGGGGCAAACCAGGGAAAAAACCCACACAGTCCCTTCAGGGCCACTGACTGAGCCACAGTGAGCCTGGGAAGCCGCTACCTGCAGGGCCACTTCTGCAACTGGGCCAGCTCCTTCGAGTCTAAACTGGTGATGTGTTTCAAAGGAGGTATTATCCAGTCCATTTGGCTCTTAGGCTTGGACAAACCTGAGGCCTATCAATTTACCACTGTAGTAATAAATCACCCAGCTTGCTGATACAAAAAGTAATTTGTAACCACATGACATTTCCCATAAGCTCTGCTTGTGACGTATTACCAGATGGTGGGCAGGATAATGGAGATACGAGATGGAGATGAAGTCAAAGAGGTAATTGAGATACGATATGCAGGTAAACAAAAATCGGCTCTTAGATTATATAGAGTTTGGAAGAGAGAGGTACGTCCAGAAAAGTGAACAATGCGCTGGGATTGATCCATACTTGATGAAAATGATTTCTCTCAGTAAATTGAAAATTTGGCAGCTGTCTGTTGACATAACAAAGTACTTTGTCCTGGAAGCCTCACTGTACTCACAACATCAGATCAAAGCTTAGTAAGGAGGCCTACAACTTTTTCATGTGTGGCTGGGTACGTGATCTTGAACCAACGTGCTGAAGGCCAAGAGTTGTTTTTCTACTAAAGTGAGTTAGAGATGTTGGATGAGTTTCAGATGGTTCCAAACAATTTTATTCATGATGATTACCTGGTAACCATATTTAAAACCATAGACTTTGACAATTTGGGAAAAATAATATAGCTGCAAACCATGGTTGTAGGCGTGCAAAGAGCAAACAGGAGCAAATAAAAAAAGGTTAATGGTGGACAAATGGAACGCATTTATGCATATAGTCTTGGTGGACAAGTTGTACTAACTGAACTTTGAGCTTTGCGCTTGTTAACTGAGCTTTTTTATTATCTGAGTGCTTATTAGGCAGACAATCTAACTACTGGACCATTGGACCATTTTAGATTACAGGCTGGATAAAAAAGTGATGTAAAATATTGTCAAGTTATTCACAGTGTCTACACTTTCTATTGTAAAATATATGACTATTGATATATGTAGTTTACGAGTTCTAAAATAAAACAGGCCTGAATTTGAACCCACAGCCTGAGAGGCAGATACTTGACCTACTGAGGCATGGAAAGAAGTGCTGTGATACTGCAGCCTATGGCTGATTAATCACTTTCATCATGGCTTTATAAACATTTTAAGAGTAGCGACAGTATCATTCATTAGTTTAATGAAGACTCCTCAATCTGTTTAACATTTAACTCTGTCAAGTCATTAGTCAAAATGAAGCTTCATCTTGATCATCTTTACAACTGAAAGGATGAGGATTTCTGGAATCGTATGTTTAACACGCATGCAGGGGTTTTGTTTTCAATCCTGTGTGTGTGTGTGTGTGTGTGTGTGTGTGTGTGTGTGTCTGTGTGTGTGTGTCTGTGTGTGCGCACAGCATAACCCAGGCAGTTGAGTGAGATAAATCTTTGCCATGCTGGTGTCACCACCTTCTGTTTATTCAAGCTTCACTGAGATCCTTTAGGGTTACCCTTGAAGAATTTAAGTCACTGAAAAAAATTAAAATAAATAAACATGTATCTATCTATATAGATATAGATAGATAGAAGGGGGCAACACCTGCGCGCTGCATGTTTGACAGTGAAATGCTATGGATATGCATGTAAGATTTTTTTTTTTTTTTTTCTTTCTTTTTTTGCTGGCCCATCCATAATCTGTGGGTTGTATGTCGTTTCTCCCTTTCCTCCTATATTTCTGCCCTCAGTACCACGTCCTCTAGGCCAGCCCATACATTCCCACCTGCTCTTTAGCTGCTGAATACCTTGCATGCTGATTGAGTAAGACTAGAACAGCTGGGAGAAAGTGACATATATCTGTCTGGCCTGGTGACCTTTGACTTCCTGTCCCTCCACCTCATAT
>OMLF01013834.1:14423-30207 GCA_900302615.1 Holocentrus rufus | reverse complement strand
AGGCTAATATTTATTTATGGAAGACAGGGACAAGAAAGGGGGAGGAATTGTGTACAGATTTACTTTATGAGCTCTCTCTCTCTCTCTCTCTCTCTCTCTCTCTCTCTCTCTCTCTCTCTCTCTCCCTCTCTCTCTCTCTCTCTCTCAGCTGTTGTTCAAAGTAGATTTAATGCCAAGCATATGGCTGATAAAACGACTGCCTTGCCTACATCACCACCCTTGGGACTTCAAAATGTAACTGAATTTAAGCATGTTGATAATGGTGCTGGTAGCCTTCTGGGATGACAGTGCTACTGTGCTGCCACTATATGCGCAATACAGATTTTCAATTTAGAGTTTTACTGCAATCGTTATTTTATTCATTTGTTTATTTTTTATTCGCGCAATGGAAATTACCTTTTCTTTCTTCTAGAAATGCTGGATTCTACTATATTTAATGCATTGTGTGGATATCCATCACTGACTGGTGGTATGATTCAGATGTTTCACAACCATGCATAAAATAGAAAATAAACATCTAAAGGGGCATACAGCACGCTCAGACATACAACATTCAACTGCTTTTGTTACATGAATCATAGTAAAATTTGAAACAATTCTAATCATTCGTTTTATTTGATCACAGTTCTTTTTTACATGCTTTTTTGCAGCAACATTAACTTCATATTCATCCAGTTACATACATTTACCTAGGAGCTGCGCAGACTAATAATCATACCACATAATAATAATCTTTATTTATAGGGTACTTTTTTTAAAAATGTTACAAAGTCACTACAGGAATAAAATTGGTTAAAAAATGGAAATCACAGATTAAAATGGATTGAAATACAGCGCACTGTGTTGATAAATGAATAAAATGGCCAGAAGAGTAACAAAGGCTTGACTAAATAATACATACATTTGTGTTTTAACAGAGGCACACATTGACACGGAAGATTAATGACACACTGAGGTGCAAGACCATGCAGTGCTGTAACCACAGCCTTGAACCGCTGCCCACTGAGCATCTCTGTTGAAACAGTGAGATGATTGGTGGCCAGCTCAGGACTACCTTGACTGTAATTAAGAGGTGAGCACCGCACTTATTCAATTTTTTTTTTTTGCACTCGATTTTCTCAGCCAGGCTGGGGATTTGAACTGTCTAACTTTCCGGTCACAAGCCTGCTCCTGTAACCTTTAAGCTGCCACTACCATCGAAGAACATCTGTATGTCAATTCAGGGGGACAGATTGAGATTGCATGGATACCTTCCAGCACAAAATGCCACATCCATGGAATCCACTTTCATCAACAGCTGCTATTTTTAGTTTAGACATCAGAAGATTAATCCATCACCCCTCCACAGTGGTTGAGTAGCTACAGCAAATAGGTGCTGGCAGTTGTGGTTTCTGTGCGTACGTGTCTGCCTGCATGCCTGGGATTGTGCAAATGTGCACATGTTGCACAAAGCAAGGCTGATAGCAATAAACTGCCGTAAACCAATCAAGACAAAACCTTTTATGCATGAGTACCAGGTGTGATACATGTGGATAAGATAGCATGTCAGAGCTTCTTTTAAAGTTATCCAGAAAAGGAAACTGAGCTGAAACCATGGGTTAATGATTGTTTTTATTGGATAAACAATGCAGCTAATATATTAAAATATTAGTGATGTTTACTCTTTTCATCAAGTGCACTGATAAGGTGAGGCCAAGTAAAAGCCATTATCCCTTATTGATTTCACAAGCTGTTATCCCTTATTGATTAAATCACAAAGGGGATGTAGATTAAGAGAAGCATTTGAGTTAGAGGCTGCCCAATTGAGATGTGGATTGTTGATAAGGGCTGCAAGTCAATAATAGGGTAATAGAGTAAAATACTATACAGATGGACACTGTAGGAACAGCACTAACTTTAAGACTGGCCAACAAGTAGCACAGATATACTGGGCAACAATGACAGAATAGTCAAAACAGTGAAAATTCATGTGCCATCAGAATTGTTACCACATCAGTATGCATTGAGGCCCTCCTAGAAGACCATATGGTTTATGGAAACAAATAATGACTAAAAGCAAATACTAAAAAATATACCCATGGATTATAAATATATCAATGTAAAACCGATGACTAAGGCCTTATATAAACATCAGCCCCCATGAAGGATAGTGATGGGCACAAAATGGCAGCTGGCAGCCGACGACTAGGATTATTTCAGCTCTCTTCCTCAGAGCACACTGCCAATAACAAATCAGAAAAAGTCCTGTTAATGGAAAGTGCATGGAAAATAAATTACCTCCTTCTGTCCAAGCCAGCGGTCTGTGACGCACTAAGTAGATACAAGGAAATCTGTCACTGGAGGCCACCTAACTGGGGGAAAACAATAAACTATCTGCAAACATGCACATGCAACCATGTGTGCTGCTAAGCATGTATCTTCAACCTCCAACAGTGAAAACACCTGTGACATCCATGAGAGGGACATGTTGCTGAAGTTGCCCTCTTGTGCTGTGAACACTGAGAAAATCTGCCAAGAGCCTTAGAGCCTTAGAGGGACTTTGTGCGAGTAAAGTGGTAATTTTGTTGGGTGCAATCAAGTTTTTCCCACTTGTGCCTGTTCAGTGATTTTGTGATTCGACATGACATCACATGGGCTGGAACAGGTGGGAGCCAGGCAGAGAGGATTGGTGTATATTGGGTGACGCAGTGCAATTCTGGTGTCCAAAACTACACCTGTGCACTGTGCTTCCAGACCAGCTCTTAGCACAGATACATTCTGTGCTTATAACTGTGCTTATAACCGCTTTACTCATACTTACCCCTTTATGTGTGTTATGTTTGCCTGTTTCACTGATGTATATTCTTTAATCAATATTGCATATCAAATACCATTTTAATTTGATTACAGCAAAGCGATAATGCTAGTAAGGCAGAGTAGGACTCAGGGAGCTAAGCTTTGGTAAACAATATTTGTGGATGTACTTGGATAGATGAAGGTGGGATTCCACACAGCCTCCAAATTTATACATTGCAAATAATCAACAATCTGCACCCTGCATCCTGATCCAAAAGCACATGGTTGCCAGGATTGAACAACAGCATGTGTTGTCTGCTTTCCAATTAATCTCCCAAAAGTAGCACCTGAGCGTGGCTTATATAATTGCAACAGAGTAAGGTTTCTAGCTGCAACAAACAACATGGTGCAATAGAGCAGATGCATATAGCTGTAATTGTTTGGTAGGACAGAAAACAAGTGTATGCCTGCGAGCTTGTGACACCATTTGTGTCTCTGCTTTGTTGAACGAAATAGAGCTATCAGCTTCCTGCAGAAACACCACGGTCACACATGGATGCAGGCACACAGAGGTGCATGCATGCCTATGTGTTTGTTTTGATGTGTATATGCTTGCATATGAGTGTGTAAGTGTGTGTAGTTGTCTGTGTATGTGTGTACCGACATTGATGTTTAATGCTAAATGAAAGCCATTCATTCACAAACATGCTGCAAAGGAGAACCATTTTGTATTTTGATAGCAGCGAATACAGTCAAGCTGTATTAGCATAATATCAATTTGATTGAAATCAATCACTGTCATCTTTACATCACGCCAAGGTTGTGCGTCCTTTGTAAAACATCAGGGATTCTGCTTTCTCCTTATTACACATTTATTCATCCAGATTAGTCCCAGTGAGGTCAAAGTTTGAATCAATGCTGTTTGGATCTTCAAAGACACGTCAGAAACACATTTTAAGGTTAAAAGGCTACACTGAGTGACATCAATCAATGTCACAGAATGTCTGCAAATTCTAATATAATAACAAAATGATGAATAAATGAGATAAAGCTTAAGGCTGACTTTACACAGTGAATCTTTCATGCAACTTTAGTTGCTTGAAACTTAGGTGAAACTAAGTTGCAGCTGAGTTGCATAGTGTAAAGCCCTCTGCAATGCACTTGAAACCTATGTGAAACCCAGCCGCAACAGTTGGAAAACTCTCAACTTTGTGAAACTAGTTTCATGCAACAGCTTATCAAAAACGCTGATAACGTTCTGGGTGATGATGTCACATGTTGAGCTGCAGGGAAAGTTGACGTTACCTGGCGTTAAGAGTCACCGACCAGAGATCAGATGAAAACTGAACAGTTTTGGAAAGTAGCGATGTTTTCTCCAGGATGGATTAAAGGCCCACAGCAGGTCTGTGCTGGACTCAAACACACTGAACCTGGGATAATATAAGCAGCCTAACTGATGATTGTGTTTTGCTTGTGAAAATGCGATCATAGTTACATACGTTCATGGTGGGTAGGCTACTGTGGATTTCCCCTCTTGGTTCCCCTATGGTTTTAGTGGTACTGAGCACTGGACTGTGCCGGCTTACTGGCTAATCAAGTGTAGGTGTCCAGCCAATTAAAAAATAATCGGCCAATAACTAATAATCAGCGGATAACTTGTAGGAACCGAAAGCAAATAAAAAAGATCTCGTAGTAGTAACAATGACATTTCCCTTTGTGGAAAAACAATGCGACAGCTGAAAAATACCAATCTAGCTAGCTAATCTTTAGTGAAACAAACTATTAAATCAGGTGTGTTGCACGAGAGTTTGATTATTTTTGAATTGCTTTGTGTAACTGTCAAGTTGCATGGAAATTATGTTTCATGCAACTTGCAACCTGCAACTAGTTGCGTGAAAGTTTCACCGTGTAAAGCCAGCCTAAGACATTGGATTAAGGCATTATTGAGAGCTAACTTCACCTAACACAGTGCGGACCCATGGAGGCCAAATGATGCTTCCCTCTTTGCCTGAAAGATTATTTCCCGTCCAGTTACCAAAAACCTCTGGTCATAAAGTGACGTCAACTTACCTCTTGTTAATTGATATTCAGTGAATTTCTGATGCAGTTTTCACATTAAATTATGAAAAAGGCAAGAGCTAGCAGTCTTATCTCCTTATTAGCAAGACCTTCCCATATAAATTAACATGCTGATGTAGGGTTCAGGGACCTTTGTTTCTAAATTAGTAAACATAAGGTGTGTTTACGTGATTAAATCAGCTAGCTGGTTTATTAGGAGCAGGAGTAAAATGACCTTTATCTAGAGTGATTTTGCTCTGTAGCACAGGCATACAGGGCTTACCACCATCCATAAGCCCCAACTTACCAAACAACATCAGCAGATTACGAAAGCAAAGCTGATGGGACAACCAGGATCCTTTTGAAACAAGAAACAAGTGTTTTTTTCCCCCGTGACCGTCCACACCTCCCTGCCTGCGCTCCATTAAGAGATTGACTAAACACAAACAGGCAAAGGTGTCTGGTCTGCAAAGTCAAATCACGGAAGGTGCAGGAGGAATCAGGTGCAGTTTTTTTTCTTTCTTGTCTATTCAAAGAATAAAAACAATGTAATATTAAAGAAGTCTCTCTCCCCCCTGGGTACTGGAGGAGATGATTGTTATCAAATGGATGATGGCAGCAAGTTGTGTGTGTGTGTGTGTGTGCATGGTTGAGAGAGAAAGAGAGAGAGAGGAAGAATGTGTATGTGGTTGTTGCTCCGTTACTGGCATCTCATTACATTTACTAATGTGTTTACAGAGGGGTTTAGACATATACAAGGTATAAACAAGGCAAATGAAATGAATGAGTGAAATGAGAGTGACCCCTCTTCTGCTTAGCGTACAAAAGATGCGTGTGCACTTAGGAAAAAAAACTTTATTGATTACGTGAATTCTTGCGGTCATAGAGTACAAAAACCTGACAAAAACATTAAATATAAGAGCAGATAATCCTGTTTTTGTTCAGTAACAGACCCTCTGCCTGTGTGGTAATGCATCCCCATTGACATAATCTCCCTTCCTTACATCTGTCCTATTCATGTATACACACACACACACACTCACACACGCATCCACACACACATTACTCTCCTTTCATCTGTCCCACACACACACACCTGATAAAAAGAATACTTCAGCTCTTGCAGAACGATAAATGAATAAATAAATAAATGTTTTTCTTTTCTAGTGTGCATGAAATCATAGCGATTGCATCAAATAAACGTAGTTCCTGTGCAGCTTCGTCACGCAAATGACCTCTTTACACAACAAGAAAAATGATTTGATCTTTGCAGTGCTTTCAAGTGGAACACCACCAAGCACACACTTTTCCCATTCATATTTGCTGCACATGCTGCACGTACAAATTATAAAAGCAATTTGTTTGATGTAAAACAATTATGGTACGGTATGTAACCTTTAAACATGGCAAAAAAAGATTTGATATCAGGAATTTGATGAATGAAAAGTGTATATTTTGCCTACAGTGTGAAATGATTCATACCATATAGAATTGCAGTGCAATTAAATGCAACTTTACGCAATGGGAAAGTAACAAAAGTGAGTGATTAAGAAGCCATCTTATGAAATCCAAATATAATGCCTGTGATGTGTGTACTGTACATTATAAGCAAATCCAGGAGAACCAGACACAACAGGTATGTAGGTCAATTCATTTCACCAACTCTCAGGGGGAAAAAAAACAGATTTATTTTAGGTAGACAATGCGTGATACTGGCAAGGTTAAATTGTTACAAGAATAGCTCTGCAAGCAGCAAAGGCTACGATTTTTTTAGGGCATAAATTGTAAAGATTTTGCTGCATTATGGTGCAAAAAACGTGGAGCAGGGATAAACAGAGCATCTGATGGCAATATGCAAAGAATATTGTTTCTACGTGTAAATATTACACAGTAGCTGATAATAATAAGGCTGAATTCAGCACACAGCTCCCTCCTCTCTGAATTGCTTCTTACACTTCCAGCAGTAGGGCTGCTCAGTATTATGGAAGGCAGCTTTCAGCCCCTGCAAATAGCTGTTTTGATTGATATAATACACACAGGAGCCAAGTAACCATTTAATTGAACGCCACTCTTTCTTTCCAGTCCTCTGGTTGTCCCTGAGGATCTGTTAGAGGTGAGCAAAAAATTAGAAACTGACACAGTCTGTTAATTCCTGGAGATTGAAGTGGGGGCTAAACCATTTCTTTCTTTCTTTCTTTCTTTCTTTTTCTATCTATCTATCTTTCTTTCTTTCTTTCTTTTTTCTTTCTATCTATCTATCTTTCTTTCTTTCTTTCTTTCTTTCTTTCTATCTTTCTTTCTTTCGATGGTCTGCCAAAGTGGAAGAAGTAGATTCAAGTTTACTTTCACTTTTAAAGTGTAACACTGTTAAGTATAATTTTCTCATTTATATAGCCTAGAAATGAGAATTCTTCCCACTTAAACAGACTACAGAGTGGTAATGAAGTATGTGATTGTGGGATTTAACTGGAAATGACAGTTCAACAATAAAGAGCTTATTAAAGTTAGAAAATGGATCTGTTGCCTTTTGCGATGATGGAGTTGACTCCTAACATGGAATTGAACACTAACAGGCCATCAGTATAGAAATATCATCAATATTTTGGGATAATTGGTCAGTGGAATATTGATGCTAAAAACACAGATCAATATTATTTTATGTCAAGGGACAGGCTGCACTGACATTTCAGTTAAAGAGTTCACAGAGTTCACCAAATCAGTTCTTGATGTGAAAGATTTATGGAAGGCTGTCACAAACACCGAACCTACGTCCAACGCACAGAGCTGTGGGAACTTAATTTCCAAATTTTACTTTGTTAAAGAAACCGCTGTATAATTTTCCTATGCACCAAATCCCTGTTTTTTTCTAATATGTCCCCATGACAGGTAGGCAAGATGTGAATGACTCATCACATTTGTAATCTGAATAGGATATCAAAGCACCAGGCGCCGAAATACTTTGTTTGAAGAGGGAGAGCAATTTGAGTTAATTGCCAGTGTGAGGGCCGTCCGTGGGTGGTAGATTGTTGAAAGGAGCATCAGCTGGTAATAAACAAGTCATCAGGTATCATCATGGTTGGCCACATGGAATAAAAAGCTAAGATGAGGAGAGAAGACAATCAGATGAAATAATGACCCTGTTTGGTGCCATCACATCAAACGTGGTTGCTCGCACCCATGAAAGCTTCACAAGATTTTCCATATCTTTATACATCTGTCTTAAATCAGTTGTCTTCTTAAGGCTGCACTAGCTTTAAATGTAAAAATACAGCTGTCTGATCAGTTCAGATCACAAAGTGTGGCTGCAGGAGACAAGGGCGTCTCATTTCCTTTTAAGGCCCTGTAGATTTGCCCTGTTTGCCCAAATTAAATTCTGGTATCGGGTATGGACACTTTTCTGCCCACAGGAAGTGACAACTCAGAAATTAAGAGCAAAATACAAAGCAGTGAGTGAGCACTCTGCAGAGCAAGCTGAGCTGCCACTTTATCAGTTTGCCTAGTGGCGCTTCCTAAATTAACTCACCAAGATTTTGAACTCATGTCTCATGTAGCAAACCAATCTTTGATTATAAGTTAATTAGACAATAAGAACAATAAGATGGGGATAAGATGTTTTCTTTACCCCTCCTTAGTTGTAATGATAAAATATAATATTGACACCACTCATTGTATGCACTGCCTCAGCAGAAACATGGAGGACAATCTTAGAAATTTTTTGGACAGTCAGACTTTGTTGTCATTACAGTGGTGCCCTTGCTCTTCTGTCAAATACATGCTTAAGTGTTGTTTTACGATTTAGAAATACAATATCAGAATCAGAATACTGTATTGAGTAACATAGGTTATAAGCAAAATATAGGAATATACAATATGAATATATTGTATTGTATTGTGTATAATTGTATCAGCTTTGAGTTTTCCATTCAGGCAATACATGAAAACACTTAGGGAGTGTGTGTCAGGTGGGTGGCTAAGTCAAAAAGGAGGAGGGCAAACTGTCATTTTCAAGCCTCAGGCTTTTTTTTTTTTAATTAAACGGGAGGGCAGGGTGATTTTTCCCTCAGTTAAAATACTATTTTAATGGGACGCTTCAGTAGCTCACTGTGCGTACCATGTATTATTACTGCAGCAGCGCGGGTTCAATTCCAACCCGCGCCCCATGCTGCGTGTCATCCCCTCTCTTTTCCCCCATCTAAACTGACTTGGTCTGCAGACCCTGAGGGGCCCAAAACTTCTTGTTAGGTACAAAGTGGGACTACTGGTGCATTGCAGGAGAGCACTTACAGCTGATTGCAAGTTAACACTAACAAAGGGAGGAAATAAAGAACTGCCACAGTTTACATCAACTCGTGTAGTCTTTCTGCATACATCTTGAAAAGTCTGGCCAAAAGTTTCGAAAAAAAATCTCCTTGGTTATGCACGAATAAAAATAAGTCAAGGTGACATGTCATAACTTCTGTGCTTCTGTCTCCAATGGGACACTTCTTAGCCATTAATCATAACAGAGGAATGATAAAGAATAAACAAAATTGTCCCCAACTGCAACTATACCTGCAAATGTATTGGAACAAACAAATTGTTAAGCTCATTCACTGTGCTCTTGGGTGTTCAATTATGGAATATTCTGGATAGGACTCAGTTACCTGGTTCATCTATTGCGCTCAGCCAAATCCCTAATAACTTTAGAAAGACTTCGAGACTAATATATTTTCTCATATGTCTCTAGGTATGATTATAATTTACCCTAACCTGTGTGCTGACCTCTAATGTGTCATTGTCTTGGCCATTGAGCAGGCCACAATGAGTTGAGATAAAAATTCTCCAGACACCATTTCTGCTTCATTAGCTCCGGCCTAATCTGTTGGCCACAGCTGAGAGGAGACACTGTGTCAGCAGCCTCTGTCATGTACCTGCCACCAAGACAGAGAGATTCTGGAGATGGCTGTGTTTGTGTGCGTGTGTTTTTGCTTTTGGTAGAGTTATGAATACTGGTTTGAGTTTCAGGCCTTCAGAGTGACAACATTTCGGGAAAGTAAGGACTTATGGGTGGTCATCAGTTTACTCTTCAATCAGTGTGTGAGTCTGTAAATATGTCATATTTTGCTCATCAGAGACACCTCTACCTGAAGGCCTGATATCCTCTGCAGAAATCCATAAAATCCGTTGGAATATCTTCGTTTAATATACATGCAATGAAATATGTAATTGGTTCTTTATGGCAAGCATTTCACAAAAATCGAACAGAACCTTGTTTATATGCCCCTTGAGGATCTAATAGGCGCTCGTTCAGCTTGAAAGAGCAACAGCCAGCGGGGAAACTTTTTCTCGACTTAGTCCTTAAAGACCTTGTAGTGTTACTTAGGTCAGCACATACTGTTTGAACTGTCTGAATGTTTTTTTTTTTTTTTGTTTTTTTTTGGTCAAAAACATTCCAGAATCATCAGTACTGATTTAACAGGTTAATTTACCTGAAACTCACTTTGGTACAAGTACAAGAATGTGTGTATGTGAGTGCGTAATGGGGGGCTGCAGTATGAATGAAGAGTCTCTTGGATCCCCAATGCACGCACTCACACACACACACACACACACACACACACACACACACAGATTTTGTCTGTGTGTGTGCGCGCATAAGTGTTTGGATTTTTTGAGAGAAGGACAGAACGAGTCTTTCTGCAATCTGATGGCATAATATGCAAATTAAATGGAAATTGGCATATGGCTCATTCCTGAGATATTCATGAATGTAAGGCAGATTATTTTTCTCTTCACTGGACTAGTTTTGGTGGTTTAATCCTCTGTGTATGTATGTGTGTGTTTGTGTGTGTGTGTGTGTGTGTGTGTGTGTGTGTGTGTGTGTGCTTGTCTATCCATAAACAAGATGACTGACACATTCTTCTAGAATTGCATTCATCTCCAGTCGCAATAACATTTAAATTAATTAGACAACTAAGCTCAAAAGCTTCTCCATTTTACTGCAGCATGCATAGAGTTTAATGTTACTGTCACTGAAAATCACTGCATTACATTCAGTGCACAATCAAGTGTACCGCACCTACTTGACTACTGCTCTTCCAACAAGTTGGTTATGAATCATAAGAGCTGGCAAAGAAAAACAAAACAAAACAACCCACCCACACCCACGCCAAAAATGGGCATTTGAAGCCATTTGAAATAGCATCCAGTCAAGTTTTGTTTTGCACCCTGGTCGTTTCGGCGTGTTTGACTTGTTTTTTCCTCTTCAGTTTTGTCATCCCTTTCCCTGGAGTGGCCTTAGTCACTCGAGTGCACATGGAGGAGAGGGGAGGAGAGGAGGCTCCTGATTAGTGTCTGAGAGAGAGGGGAAGAGAAAGATAAAGATGACAAAGAAGAGATAGTTAAAGTAATAATCTGTGATATTGTGATGAAAGTAAACATCTGCTGTTTTATTGTCTGTAGTATTGGCAATGGAGTCATTCATCCCAATTATGGCCTTATGATGTTACAAATGCCACAATGGGATTGTCAATAAGTTATTCAATTAATTTCCCAAAGATGGCTGCCAGATTGTCAATAAAGTTATTCAATCGATGGTTGGCTGTTTTGATAGAATCTCTGATACCATGCCAAGTGTACTGAGTTCCATTGCTATAAACCACACCTATAACAATAAGAGGAACAAGGTCACAAAAGGAGGGGTTCAATAGTTTCAAGAAGCATATATAGATACTATTATTCTCTGTCCCCTCCAAACCTCCAGCCACCCCACAAATCAGCTGTCGCATCCCCCCTTCACCCCCTCTGCCTCCCCTTTCACACCTCCAGTCTTGCCAGTTTCTATTAGCATTCCCTGGTCAGGAGGGTGTATGAAAGTGAGGCACACACCTGCCACAGACAAAGTCCTGAGCCTGTCGCCTCCAACAGTTCAGATCAGCTGTGGTCTGACTGGCCGACTAGATGCTTTGTAGACCAGGTTTCTTTTTCGATAGACGGCTGGTCGACTGCCTGACTTGTCGGCTGAATAGGTAGCTGGTTATATAAACGCCTTGCTGGCTGGCTGAATAAATGGCTTCCGGGTGAGTGGCTCTCCCCTCTCCTCAGCCTCTCTCCTTCTTTCTTTCCTTCCTCCTTTCTTTTTCTCCCGTTCCCTCACCCCCTCCCTCCCTGGCCAAAACTAAACAGCAGCTGTACCAGAGGTAAGAGTGTCAGAAAGTGCCACAACTGTGTTCCTCTCTGTTTTTAGCGAAGTTCCTAGAATAGAACAGCGTTCACAGCGAGTGGAGTGGAGTGGAGAAACTAAACTCCAGAGGCTAGCTGGCTCACTGACATCCTCTATTCAGGAGCAGTGGTACTTAAGCTGCCACACACACACACAGACACACATACATATGCTGTTTATTTACTAAATGTCCCACGTGTGTATGTATGTGTTGTGTGATTAGTACAACTCAGCCATTGAGACGCCCCTAACAGACAGGCGTGCATGTGTACATACGTCTGTGTGCACATCCTGTGACTTCATTTGCACATGCATGTCTGTGCACATATATGACTCTTAACAGTCCGACTTCAGCTGCCAGAAACAAGAAAACACTGTTATCACAGATGCAGGAGGAAACCAGCTGTTTATCTAAATGTGGACCCCATTCATAGCCTTGTACTATTAATTATTGTTTTTATGCAGCTTTATTTTAATTTTTCACATCTTTATTTAGTCGCTTCAGGCGCTTCTGTTTTTTATAGGACCAAAATTTTGCCCGGCGTCAACACTTGGTCATAGTTTTGGTCGTAGCAGTAAAGCACAGGTCTATGCAACATAATGTCAGTGGTTCAAACTCAGCCTAAAGCATATTTTCTTCAGCTTCAGAATCACCTTTGTGTGGTTACGATTTTCCATCGTACTGCATATGGACAAAATTCTTTCAGTGTAAGTCGGCTAACCGACATCTTTCTTTTCCCTGAGAAATTAATGTGTTTTTCTGGTCTGACTGATCTCCCACTGTGCTATGGAGAAAAGAACCCTGATTAACAGTATGGCATTGAAGGTTCAGCCAAATCCAGCAGAAGTATCACAGGTTCTCTATTCTCTGAGTGGGGACACATTTTCTCAAGTATAGTTGTTCTTGCTTTGTGACACAACCGACCAAATACAAATCTCCTCGTGGAGATAATAATGTAAATTGAGGTAAGCTCTCTCTGCGTACAGTAGGATATAGATTCTAGGGATATAACCAGAAACAAATAAATTATTTGAAATGAACTTCTCAACAAATATAAATGCCATCTGAATTGGAGCTGTAATGTCTGCATATACAGTATATTTTCTTCTTTTTTTTATGCACATAACTGTCAGTTTGTTTATCAGACTTGACTGACAGGAGCCACACATGATACACTTTCCATTGTGTCTGTTAGGTCCTGCCTACTTGTAGTTTGCATCTGAATACTGATAGGAATGCAGACTTTAATTTAACAGATACAGATGATGATAATGGCTTCGCTTTACACCCAAAGTATATTCATGCAGAGCACTGATCCAAATTGCTCCGCTACAGCCAAATTAAGCCTTTTGTCAAAGAAAGTAGTATGATATACGCTTAAATACGGAGATAAGAAAAATCCCAGTGCACAAGATGAAGATGGAAAAAAAACACTCTTTCAAGGATGGTAAAAGGAGAAATGTTAAAATTGTGAGAATGGCTTATACAGTATTATCACAGACCCTCAGGTGCTCTTCAGATATAACAGCTCTTGTCATTTTACATCGCCCTTCGAAAGGTCACACACAGCAAATTGCCCTTGTAACAGTACAAAAAGAGCCAAATGGGCTTCGTTAGACTGACAAAGCGGGCAGCCACCCCCCTCGGGTCATCTGGCAGTCAATGTGACGCAGCAGTGGAGACTTCTGCTGACTCTTACGGATGCAGGATGTGTAGGTTGCTGACTGACTGCCAGACCGTCCTGCTATATTTGCCGCTCAGAGGGAGAGAGAGACTACAGCATAGGAGGGCCTCCCTCCTCCCTCTGACTCATACATCCACCCACGTCTGGGGCATCTGACCCTGTGAGAGGAAATGTGCTTAATGAAATCCCTTAGGTTATTATGCATGCACGGAGATGCATGCAAAAGCACTCAGACACATACAAATATACACACGTTTGGCTCCTTCTCTGGCTGTCTTTCTCTTCCTTATCCCCTCCCCCCCTCCTTTTAAAATCTTCCCCTGCTCTGACTCTCTTCCTGTCCTGCCATCTGTTTCCCCTGGCTCCCAACAGTTTGTACTGTGGGTTCATATCAAACCTTTGCCTCACACCTGACCTCTATTCAATGGACCATTTCTTATCTTCAGTTTCTCTTCAGCAACAGCTGCTACTAACATGTTCCTAATAAATGTGTCATCATACCTGCTGCAACTCAGAGAATCAGTGCAAGAGGGGTTTTCACATTTTGGTTTCTCTTATATCAAATGGAGAGTTTTCACTTAAATGGATTTAGATGCATGTAAAATAGACTCATATGGTGCTACAGTGATGTCAGTTGGATTTTGGTTGGTGGGCTGCTTAAAAGTGAACACATGAACCACAAACCAGAGCAAGTTTATATATGGAGGTATTCCACTTACAAGTATATCTGACTCTACCTGTAGGGGGCGATGTAGGAGGCGGAAACAGTATCCTGTTTGGGCACTGTCGGGTTCAAACCATTTGGAGGGGGTGACCAGTCAACACCACACAGCCTAAATGCTTGTGGAAATCTTCTGAAATTGCCACAGTTTTACAACTATCGATTTCACGTCAGCCCATAATTATGTCTTCATTGTAAATATTGAGCCATGTAACAATGACAGTAATAGCCCAGGTAATGATAAATATTAGGAGGTAAATATAGCAGATTTTATAGCATTTAGCCCCATTGAACGCCATGTATATCCATGCTATTTAGCGTAGCCGATGCTCAGCACAAGACTGTGCAGCATTCATTTCTTCTGTCTCACAGCAGTCAATGGCCGTGGTTCGGCTTTCTCTCTCTATAGGCTTTGAACAAACTGTTATCACCAGAAAACACACAGCGATGTCTGTGAATGCCACACTACAAACTGAACTGCACAACACTACAGGCATGATTAATCAAGGCAAACATTTGTATAGCTACAAGACTCAACTTTGACTCATGTGTCCACAGATGAGCGATGACCCTTTAGGAGATGCCATCCGTCAAGTCATCCTCTCTGCATGTATTGGGATTCAGACACTCCATCAATGTCTCAGTATTTCACCTTTCCCTTTTCAGACCCCTCATACAAACATCTCATCATATGCTTTCTGGTTTTCCTTTCTGTAAGGGTGAGGGGCTCAATCAGTCATCGTCTCTGCCTTCATCATTTTTGTCAGCCTTAGTGGTGGCACCAGTTCACTTCATGATTGAGGAATTGAATGACTCAATGGCAGAAGACCCAGGGGCAGAAATAGTTATTATCATGTTTTTGTTCATGCAGCTTGTCCAGAAAAATGAATGCTTGTCTGGTTGTGTTCAGATGAGATATACAGTATCAGTGGGAAAAAACATTTCATGAGCACTGTTCTGTTTGCCCCATACTTTTAATTTATTCCATACAAAGTGCACAAGTATTCTTGTGTAGTTTTTATCTGTGTAGAGCAGTGTTTCCCATCCACACATTGGGAATGTATTGGAAAACTGGCTATATTTGTGGCTGGCCACCACAAATAAAACATCGCCCGCCACAAATTGATTTTTCTATTTTTTGGAGTTGTGTGTATCATACTCTCAACTACAGGTTGAATTTACAACTCAAGGTGGGAAGTCGGAGCTCACGAGGAGTACATGAATGCAGCAGTGGTAAGCAGGGAGGAAGAAGTTCACATGAAACATTTAAAGTTTCATGCGAATATGCATAAAGGCCATGCATTTGCCCAGCCATAGTTTCATGTCGGCATGCCCCACATATAA